>PVLD010027216.1:0-21070 GCA_004027595.1 Dinomys branickii | reverse complement strand
CGGTTTCATTTAAACGGTTTTTCATGCTTTCAGCGTTAGTTTTCAAATCCTGGCATTCTCTTTGGACCTGTTTCATTATTGGTAATTCATTCCTAAATTGCTCTTGTAACGTTTCCATTTGTTTCCTATTTTCTTCTAGACTTTTGTCTATTTCTTGTCTATGTAAATGGAACATTTCTTCCATCATTGTTTTCAGCTCATTTTTTGTCTGAGAAATCATTGCGGGTGTGTGGGTTATTTCTGCTTTAAGCTCTTTCATGGCCTGTTGGAGTTGTTTAATTTCGGATGCAATCGTTTCATAACTTGAAGTTATGAGGCTTCCTGGTTCCCCTGTATCTTCACATTCAAAACTTGTGCTGGGTGGGGTTGAGTTTTGAGACTGCGTTTTGTTCCTCTGTTTTCCCATTTTTGGGTATCAGATTCAAAATGTGGAGCTATAAATTCCACAGGCAGTTCAGCAGGCAAAGGTCTGCTGCAGAGGCTGCTCCAATGATTACTTCTCTTTGGGTGAATGACCCTTAAGCTGTCTGCTGAGATTTCCGTTTGTATTCCCTACCCCAAGACCTGGCCGGGGTGAATAAACAGCTTGCCGCCCCAGTAGTCTTACAGACAGGGCACTCCGGTGTTCCTCCCTGGGTGGAGCTCCTTCCCCCCTCACAAATCCCCTTGGGGCACCTAGCTAGTTCTTCCCACCTGGGAGATCCCGCAGTTCTTCAAGCTGTTTTGATGTTACTTGCTGGGCTGAGCTTCTTCCCGATTCAGGAAAACCGGTTAGAGCGCCCACTTAACTCACCCTTTGATAGTGCAGACAGGAATGCCGTTCAGATGTATCTCTCTGGATGGAGCTTTTTCCCGACTCAGAAATCCCACCGATCGCTGTTGCTCCAGTTAGCGCAGTGCCGGCTACAGGGGTGGGGTTCTGAGCGGGATCCCGGACTGCTGCCCAGATTGGCGCAATCTGTCCCTGTTGTTCCAGTTCGCGCAGCGCCAGCTGCGGGGGTGGGGTTCTGAGCGGGATCCCGGACTGCTGCCCAGATTGGTGCAGTCTTTCCCTGTTGCTCCAGTTCGCGCAGCGCCGGCTGCGGGGTTGGGGTTCTGAGCGGGATCCCGGACCACTGCCCAGATTGGCGCAGTCTGTCCCAGTAGCGTGTTCTCTGAGTTTCCTCTGCTCCGCTGCCTCCAACAAATCCTGGTTACAGCCGCCTCTGAGCCGGTCGGGTTTAGGAGCTGAAGCTGTCCTTCCCTCCGCACTCGCTCTCTCAGCTGTACGCGATTTGAACCAAGCTGCGGCCCAAGCGCTGCACCGATCCCCTGGGCGCCAAGCTCTCAGGGTCCGCCCACTTCTCGCCGCACGGCTTGTCAGACAGCCCTTTAATGCTCAGGCCACGGAGAGCAGCCCGATCAGTTGGAATTTTGCCTCCACGGACCGGGAAGCTGCGCGCAAAGGATCGGTCTCTGGGAGAGATTCTCTCTGCTGCTCACCTGGTCACCATCTTCCCGGAAGTTCCAAACTCATATATTAAAAAAAACAGAAAGAGAGCAAATAAATAGCCTAATGCTACACCTCAAACTTTTGGAAAAAGAAGAACAAGCCAACCCAAGAGCCCAAAGAAGGGAGGAGATTATAAAACTCAGGGCAGAAATTAATTCAATTGAGATGAAGGAAACACTACAAGAAATAAGTGAATCAAACAGTTGGTTCTTTGAATGAATAAACAAAATTGATAAACCCCTAGCCAACCTTATCAAAAAAAGAAAGAACTCAAATTCTTGCAATAAGGAGAGAAAAGGATGAAATCACTACAGATCCCACAGAAATTCAAAAGATCATTAACACCTACTTTGAAAATCTTCACTCCCATAGGATAGAAAACTCAGAAGAAATCGACAGATTCCTAGAAATGTATGAATTACCAAAATTGAATCAGGAAGATACAAAAATTCTGAACAACCAAATATCAATTAATGAGATTGAAAATGTCATTAAAAACTTACCAACAAAGAAAAGCCCAGGCCCTGATGGATTCACAGTAGAATTCTATAAAATATTCAGAGAAGATTTAATGCCAACACTCCTCAAACTCTTCAATGAAATTGAAAAGAAAGCAATTCTCCCTAACTCATTTCTGGAGGCAAGTATTATACTGATACCGAAACCAGAGAAGGACCCAACCAAGAAAGAGAACTATGGGCCAATCTCCCTAATGAACATAGATGCAAAGATACTTAATAAAATACTAGCAAATAGAATAAAGCAAATCATAAGGAAAGTTATACAACATGACCAGGTAGGATTCATTCCAGGAATGCAGGGATGGTTCAATATTCACAAATCAATTAATGTGATACATCATATCAATAGAGCCAAAGACAAAAACCACATGATCATCTCAATAAATGCAGAAAAAGCATTTGATAAAGTCCAACATGCATTCATGTTAAAAACCCTAGAAACAATAGGAATATATGGCCTTTACCTCAATCTGATCAAAGTCATCTATGACAAACCAACAAGCCAACATCATACTAAATGGACAAAAACTAAATCTTTCACTTTAAAGTCAGGAACAAGACAAGGATGTCCACTCTCACCACTCCTATTCCACATAGTTCTGGAAGCATTAGCCAAAGTAATTAGACAAGAGAGATAAATAAAAGGAATAAGGATAGGAAAGGAAGAAATAAAACTATCACTATTTGCAGATGACATGATACTTTACATGGAAAACCCCCAAAACTCCACAAGAAGACTCCTTCAATTAAGTGACAAATTCAGCAGAGTAGCTGGATACAAAGTCAGTACCCCAAAATCAATAGCATTCCAATACACAAACAACAAACAGACTGAGAGAGAAAATAAGGAAACCATAACTTTTACAATAGCATCCAAGAAATTGAAATATTTAGGAATCAGTCTAACCAAGGATGTAAAAGATTTATTCAATGAAAACTACAGTACTCTGAAAAAAGAGATTGATGAGGATTTCAATAAATGGAAAAACATCTGCTGCTTATAGATAGGAAGAACGAAGATTGTGAAAATGGCCATACTACCAAAATTGTTGTACAGATTCAATGCAATTCTGATTAAACTACTGTTAGCATACATCACAGATCTAGAGAAAACATGCTTTAAATTGATCTGGAACCATAAGAGACCCAGAACAGCGAAAGCAATCCTGGGCAACAGAGATAAGTCAGGTGGAATCACAATCCCTGACCTGAAATTATACTACAAAGCTCCTGTAATAAAATCAACCTATTACTGGCTCAAAAACAGACCTGAGGATCAGTGGAGCAGACTGGAAGATGCAGCCAAAACCACAAACACACTCAGCCACCTAATATTTGACAAAGGAGCCAAACAAACTCACTGGAAGAAAGGTAGCCTCTTTAATAAATTGTGCTGGAATAACTGGCTTGCTTCTTGCCAAAGACTGAAAATAGAATCAAGTCTATCACCATGCACCAAACTCAAGTCAAAATTGATCACAGATCTCAATATTAAAACAGAAACTCTAAATCTATTGGAAGAGAAAGTAGGTAAACATCTTGAAGACATAGGAATAGGCAGAGAGTTCGTGAACAAAAATCAAACTGCAAGGGAAACACTTCAAAGAATCAATAACTGGGACCTCATCTTACTGAAAAGTTTTTGCACATTTAAAGAAATCATCAGCAAAGTAAAAAGAAAACCCACAGATTGGGAAAAAATCCTAGCTGGCTGTCCCTTGGACAAAGGTCTTCTATCTAGAACATACAAATAATAAAAAAAATGAACCTATCGAAATTCAAACACCCAATCCACAAATGGGCATCTGAGATGAATACACAATTCTCAGATAAAGAAATACAAATGGCAAATAAATATATGAGAAAATGTTCTACATCTTTAGTCATTCGAGAAATGCAAATAAAAACAACATTGAGATTTCTTCTCACCCCAGTAAGATTGGCCAGCATTAAAAAACCATCCAATAATAATGCTGGCAAGGCTGTGGAGAAATAGGAACTCTTCTCCACTGCTGGTGGGAATGCAGACTGGTGAAACCACTGTGGAGAGAGGTTTGGAGACTCCTCAACAAACTAGGTCTAGAGGTCCCATTCAACCCAGCTATTCCCCTTCTGGGTATTTTCTCAGAAGATCTGAAAACATCATATCACCGCAATATATGTGTACCCATGTTTATAGCAGCATAATTTGTAATAGCTAAATTGTGGAAACAACCCAAACATCCATCCACAGAGGACTGGATAAAAAAACTGGCATTTTTATATAATGGAATATTGCTCAGCTGTAAAGAAAGACAAATTTGAGGCTTTTATAGGCAAATGGTCACAATTAGACACCATACTCATAAGTGAAATAAATCAGAGGTGCATGTGCAAGCAAAGTATTGTATCACTAATGTAAGAACCGGAAATTGGGAATATAAATTAGAAAGTATATGGGCTGGGGATATAGCTCAGTGGAATAAGCGCTTACCTAGCAAGCTCAGGGTCCTGAGTTCGATTCCCAGTACCGCAAAAAAAAAAAAAATAGAAAGTATGAAGGGAATCTGCTCAAAAGTAAAGAGCAAATGGGATGAGGGGAAAGAGAAAAGGAAGAAAGGGACAAATATGTATGTATGTATGTATGTATGTATGTGCAGGATGGCTAACATGGTTCCACTATTGACTTATGTCTCTTTAGGGTAAGGAACAGTTAATGATTGGTTGTTTGATCAAAATTGTATGTCTATATGTGTTTTCCTGAGCATACACTTGGAAGTTAATAGTATGTAATACAACAACCATTGTTAATTCCTTGTCACTTTGTCTAGAATTCAATTTTTATTGTACTGTTCTTGTGCTACTTTGTGTCTCTTTGTTAATGTTTTCCTTTTTTCTTTGTTTTTTTCTTTTACACTTAAAAAAAACCCACAAAGAGCATAAATATATCTATTGTATATGGTCCCTCTGTGACATAACTATGAGTTGAAAGTACAAAAAAGTCATCTTCAAATTCAGAAAGTGAAACACAGATAGTGCTCACAAGTGCAGTAAAGTCCTGATTTTTAGAAATGTCATCACCACTCTGTCCTCTACAGCTACCCGGGTGATCTTTTGGGCTTTTGCCTATAAACAAACAGTGAGCTCTATTTAAGGTCCAGACGGGAATTCCCCCAGGATGTAATAATGCGCTCTAAAACCCTAGTCAAATTTCATTTAAGTGGAAAGGGACAGGTGAGCCATTCGCTCTGTCCCCACATGTGCTCTGCCGGAATTCAGTGCTTTTACCAGAAGGCAAAGAAAATGTTTTTGTGCTTTCATCCTGCCACTCCCTGTATTTCAAAGACAAGCCCCACAGGCCAGACCAGATTTGGTTTTGTTACTTGCTCTAATCCACTTCAAGACTGCCTCAATTACTGAAAGTTATTTGTTGAAGTAAAATCCAGATTAATCAAATGTTCTAGGAAAGGAATTGCATTCAGCAGAAACAAAACAACCAAAGATTCTCCAGAAATCCCCTTTTGTCATAGTACTTGTACAAATTTATCCTAAAAAAATAGTTTACCTCTTAACAACCACAGAACATGCGAAGTGTCACCCCACGTCTGGCCCATAGGTTGGGAGTCAAGGACGTGGTTACCGAGAGCGTCGTTCTGAGCCAGGCTCCGTGGCTCACTCTCAGCCTGGTCTCTTGGTAGCGGTGGGATTTGGGGATCTCTATACATCTGTACGCGGGAGGGAGCCTGCTAGTAGTCCCAACCTCCTGGGATTGCTGTGGGGATCAGATGAGCTGAAGTGTGTAACACATTTAGTGCAGCACCTTCCTGGTGGTTTGTCACCCTCTCCAGAGTGATCAAGGATTCTCACTGAGAGGAAATGCGGTGGGGAGGAAGAACAAACTAAAGCCCAACTCAGGTGAATCACAGGCCCCTCCACACTCCACCATGCCCACTTCTGAAACTTGCCTCTCAGCTTTCCCCATGTTCCACCATCAGCTCTTAAAGCTCCTACAGTCCTGAAAACGCAGGTGCTGTTAACCAAGCTGGGTATCATCAGACCCTGTAGAGCCCCTTGGAAATTGTATTTCTAAAGTAAATACTTCCAATGAAGTGAGCCTACGTGTGCAGCCTCATATTCAGCTGTCCAACAGACGACACATTTGTTTTCACAAGCAATGGCTCCAAGGTCCAATCTCAGTACTTCCCACGGCCTCCTGGCCTGCCAGGGTCGTACAACTGCTGACAAGGCCTCTTGAAATGTTGGTGCCTAGAGGTTCACAGACTGTGCTGGAGCAGGGGAATCAAGTTGTTCCTGGGGCTAGAAGCCCCTCTCCCTGGGCTTCAGTTTCTCTGGGAACTCAATGAACCATTTTTAGTCAAATCTTGCTGCTCACCTGGGGCGTGGACAGAGAAATGAGGATACTGCGACTCGGTATGCTTTCAACTCCTACCAGCTCCCAGCTTCCACTTGACACCCCAAATGCCCTTAACTCTCTTTTCTCCCCTAGAAGTTCACAATCCAAAAGACCTGTCTACCTTCTTGGAAAGAAGTAAGTGGGATACAAGGAATAAAGGTCAACAGTATCTTTCCAAACTGCTTTCTGTAACAGCACTGAGAACAAAATGGCATCACAGTACATCGCCCGGATGCAGCAGCTCTGTGTGTTGGCTTATTAATCTTTCTTGACAAAACTTAATACAGCATAATATTAGTGAATTGCATGACTTGGATGTCTTGATCATGCTTCAAAGTGCTTTATTTTCAGTGCATAGGTTAGAAATCTATTCTATATATTCTCCAGCTATATAATATTCCTTCTAAATTGTATATTATCCAACTGACAGAAAAAGATGATGATTAATTAAAGAGTGACAAACAACTCAAGCCAGGTGTGGTGGCTCATGCCCATAATCCCAGTACTCTGGGAGCCTGAGGCAGGAGGATTGGAAATTCCAACCCACCCAATCTGGGTAACTGAGCAATTTAGTGAGATGTTGTCTAAACTTTAAAAAACAAAATATAGAAGGGACGTAGTTCATTGTGAAGGCTTTAGGTTCAACCTCCAGTATGTGAAAAACAAGGTGACAAGCATTACTGATGCCCACTCTGGGTCCAGATAGATCAAAAATACTTATCTGCTTAAAATATGTCTGTTCAGGGTGTATGCGCCTGGGTGCATTGCCCCAAAAGGTGTGAGCTCAGCAGCGGTGGCTTCACCACACTCCCGCCTCTTGGTAGCAGAATCAGCCAACAGTCAGATCCCTGGGTTTATGCAAAGCAAGGGCAGGGCCAAGGCTGCTACTGCTGAGAACTGGAGGCTCTGGCGCCCTGCCCTCCACAAGGGCACATGCGTGTGCATCCCTGGGGTGAGCGGCAAGAAGAAGGCAGGGAAGGTAAGCGGAAGAGAGACCGTGGGCAAGTCCATGCCTTCCTTATCTAGAATCAAGGCTCCTGTTTACAAACCTCAGTAATCTTCAAGCCATATTCATGTGTATTATGGGCTGATCCTCACATGACCCTGGAAATAGGACTGTTGGTCTCCTTTGACGTGTGAAAGGGTCATTCAGAAAGAATGAGGGAACCACACGAGAATGTGACTGTCCCAACTTCTGGGCTCAGAGGCTAATTATCACTAAAGACAATGCTTCGGTCCATAGAACCTATCACAGTTGAAAGAGCACTTCCATATCTAGTGCATCTTTTAATCCCCTCCCAAAAATCGAGAAGGAAGCAATATTATCACTTCATGGAAGACAAAAGGTCAAATTGACGACTGCCTAAGGCCACAGAAATAGCTAATAAATGAAAGAAGACTCCTTGGCTTCTAAATCCTGCCCATCCCCCTTTCTACTACCTATCTTTGTTTGAGGCTTATGCTCTACCCCATTGTCATTTGGATGCCAAAAAAATAATAACATCTCTTAGAAGTAGGACAATCACTTAACATCCAGTAAGTACCTACCATGTGTCAGGCACTGTGTTCACATTGAGAATACAGAAGGCAGTGAGCAATGGTCCCTAACGGGTAAACACAGCCAAGGTAGGGCTGCCTCATGGATGAATAATGTGCTTTGAGCAGCTAGTGCCAAAGGCATGCACAAGACGAGACAAGCGTGCTGGGCTCTGGAAATTCAAAGTAGGAAAGATTGATTCCACCTGCCCAGGAAGAGGGGGTGGTAGGGAGTCCATGAGGTCTTTTATGAGTGACACTAAAACAGTCCACAATATACCCAAATGCGGGAATCAGCTTACGCACTCTGTAAAAGCTCAAAGGACAAAAATAGTATCACTTCCAGCAGTTTATTGAGCATAATAAAAATTACAAATGTAGAAAAGGAAAAAAAGAGAATAATCAGCAATACTGCTGAGTTTTTTCTATTCTTGACATTTTAAGTGAAATTGTCTTGAGTCACACTCAAAACCCTTCATGTCTCTTGGACCCATAACAGGTAAAAATCCTCAGCAACCAAGCCAATTATCTAAATTCATCCCAGAGTTTGTGCCCCATTGCCATTATATCCTGTGCAAAAAAAGATGAAAAGGCCAAATTTGGTAGCAGATGACAAATGTTATGACTGTCCACACATTTCCGAGAAGCTTATGAAATCCTCCCTCCTGTTTACACAAAATCTAAATCACCAAGCCTGAAGCTGGCTCCTCAGGAGGCTAAGGTGCAGTCACCCTCTAGCCACTGTTTGCTGTGGCTTTGACAGGAAGAAACCAGACACTGCTGCCCTCAGGCTGCCCTGGGGAGTCAGGGACACTGCTGTGTTTCCCTGAACTAAGTTCCCCAAACAACACAGTGAGGAGAGATGAAAACCAAACCACACAGACCTCACACGTTGACATGGCACCTGGCCCTGGGAATTCTTAAACAAGTAGCCTTCCATGGAAAGACCAAGGACAGACAGACGAGCGAGGAAAAGAGCGACAGTGGGTTCCTCTCTAAGACATTTTCCTAATAGGACAGCATAGGCCTAGTGACAGTTACCTCAGGAACATGACTGGATTCTTCCAAGCTTGGGAAGATCAAAGAGCTGCCTCTGGTTTGTTACTTCACAAAAATGTCCAGAGATCAATATTTTAAACAGGACAGTCAATAATCTTCTTGATACCTGTCTACCAATAAGTAGTAGTGCCTCCCCCACTCACACACCCAGACACTCAATTGCTTTATACTTTGAATGTTTTTAAAGATGTGGCTCATAGATATTCTTTTGAAACACTGGCTCCCTGCCCCCTAGATGGATCACTACCTTGTTCTCATCATTTTACTGTCCTCCAGAGAGCTACACCCACAACAGACCAATAATCTAATTTCCTTCTGGTCAACCTCCAGGAGCTATTTTAGGTTTGGCCTGCATTTAGTCCATTTTTCCTGCCAGCGCAGTCAGCCCTCTACTCTCTTGGGACTCTTTCCTCTAAGGAAACCTTTGAAAAAATACAGCCTTCCTAAGGGGCAGGGGTCAATACCGATCTCAGCTTGGAGTGCTTCCAGGAGGTGCCCAACACCGCCCTACATGCCAGATAAACAGGAAAGGTGGGACGGAGCCTTCCCATCCTCAGCTCTCACCACTCTGATCCCTTTCTTTCTGCCCCATTCCCCAAGCTCTGTGCTCAACCCTGCAATTCCATCCTGATCCTTTGCTCCCACATTTCTCAGTTACAAGAATGCACCTGTATCTCTGGTTAATTCCTGTCTGTCTTGTCCTTGCTCCCAGACGCCCTTGGTCAGTGGTGGCAAACGAATGGCGTGTGTGCCACAGCAGGCTACTGGTATCACTGAAAGCACTAGAGGTTTCACCATCACTGGCCTAGGTACTCCTCCCGGCTTCTCTTTTGGACCCATCAGGATATCCATCCCACACAATAGAACTTCCTTCATTTCTTGTCTATATCCTGCTGCCTTTGATTAAACTGATACAACCCTGGAAGAAACCACTGTCCTGAGGGCCAGATTCATGGAGGATGTCCTACATGCTTTTGCTGAATTGGATTTAATTGTGGCAGCAAAGGAAGGTTCTAAGAAGGCAAAATAAATAGAAGAAAAAAAGAAAAAAGATTCAAAGAAGAAGAAAACATGGTTTGGTGGAAAGTGAGAGAACACTCCCAATCCCCACCTCAGCTATGATGTTTGACTTATATACGAACTAACATGGATCTGACAAGGAATCAGTCAGAAACAATGACACCATCTGTAACCTACAGAAGGGTTTCCAAGTCAAGTTACTCCCAGGGCCAAGTAGGTAACATCAGCATGAGGAAGTCAGCCAGATATTAAATAGCAGGGAGTGATGGAACCATGGAAACACTATGCAGCCTCATCAAACAAACATTCAGATTTAAATACAAGCAAAACCATACCATATCTGATGCTCCGTCTAGATATATAGTGCTCTGCCTTGCAGAAAGGACCCCTAGGAAAAGACAGGGGTCTCCTTCATTTTTCTATATTTTATGTTTAAATAAAATACACTTGAAGGTATTACTTATAGCATTGTCCTAAGTACATTAAACTACTATTTAACATGTCATTTCTAATGAAGAATGTATTGCAATTTCAAGCTCCAAATGCAAAAATCTCAGGGTCCTACCTTTGGTGAAAAAAAAGTCTAGTGGGATCAACATCTGAAGTAAGGGAGGGAGAGAGAAAATTTCTGAGCACAATGGCTTGTTATCTCTCCATCTCCCTACGTTGCATTTATTTGTATAGTTCCCTCAAATCACTCCTCTAGCCACACAGAGAGTACACTGTCCCCATCTCTTCGGCCTCTATGTGTGAGTAATGCTGGTTTACTTGGCTTCCCCTTCACCTGCCTACTGCCTTGTCATCCCCGGAGCTTTTATTTTCCTTAAGTCTACCAGCCAAGTCTGTAGATTCTCCAAATGCTCCCAGGCCACCAGCACTTTCCTCAGGGTGTGCTTATCCACATTTGATTGTAATTGTCACTTGTAGCCAGCACCTCCACCAGACGGGCAGGAGCAGGAAAGATCTAATTCATAACAGTTGCATCCCCAACACCTGCCCAGTATCATGCACCCGGTGGTTCGCACTGACTGAACCAGCAAATGAGTGAATGACAGAATGAATGAATGGATGAATAGATAGGGCAACCTTTCCAGCAAAGTTACTGGCCAGGATTCTCAAGTGGGTCACATCCTTTGTAGCCCCCTTAAGGTACAGACAAACCTTGAGTCAGAAACTCCCCGTGCATGCGTCCTCACAATACCTCTCATAAGGTAGATGCTACCATGCTTCTTTTACAAAATGTGTGAATTAATGGTCTGAAATATTGGGTAAGTTTCCCAGCACCACAGAGCTAAGAAGTGCCTGACTTCCACACTCTAACTCAGGTCCTGGGGTAATGCCACCCACCCACTTCCCCACAGCAGGCTGGCCAGAGGATGGAAGTATGTCCCGGGCACTGCTGCTGCACTGCTGCTACCCCTGCCTTGGTGCCCCAGGCTCAGTCTGCCTGCGGCAGACTCTGGGTCACAGCTGTGAGGGTCAGTTGTTTAGCTTTTGACCCCAGGTAGAGGCTTCATTGCACTGACTGGGACCTCTGAACACTAAGCATGCCCTGCATCTGCCCCCTAAACTGCTGATGCCATTGCCTGCTCTCCTCAGCACACTTTAAAAACCATGAAAGGACAAGCTCAAGCCTCATGTTGAAGCCTTTTAAATTATTGGAGTAGTATTTATAAATATATATTGATAAATAGGAGTGAGTGATGCAGAGAAAGGAGAAGAGAGAGAGAAAGAGCAAAAGCAGATTTATACATGACAAGTTCTTAAACTATTATCTAGTAGAGGTGTCACAATGACGCACAGCATTACAGAAGAGGGCACAGGGAAAGAGCGCTACGGCACCTACGTGCCTCATAAAATTATTGAGTCAACCCATCTTAAACGTATGTGGTACTAGGTGACAACAGTTTAACGGCAATAGTGTGATTCAACTACTGCCTAGCCAGTTCTATTTTAACACCGAACTTTAAAATGATTCAGGCTAACCGTGTCATTTATCAAGCAGATCCAAAATCAAATCTTCACATAAAAAACAGAAAGAATCATTAGACTGCAGCCCTAAATGGCTGTTAGGCTTTATGAGATTCCGTCTCTGGACCCATAAACACTGAGAGAGCAGTGTGGAAAGGACCCAGGCTGCTCACACTGGCTGATGCAGTCTTTGAGCCTGTGCCAACCAGACCCACAGAGAAAGAAACCAGACCTTTCAAGATCTCAGCTCCTCTGTACAGTAACTCAACAGAATGGAAAAGAGCCTCTCTATGGACTTTGCCAGTGTGAACTTAGCTGCACTTAGGAAAACAGTACAAGGCACAGTGACCACCACTTCCCAGCTCACCAAGTCTGTTCCAGAGATGAACCAGTTTTACATCTACCCACTGTCAAGCAGCAGGCTCATAAAGAAACAGTAACAGAGATACCAAAGTTGGTTTTCATGGAAGTGAAACCATCACAACAGTAGGAAAAGGAGGAATTATCTCTTCCAACCCGTATGGAAAGCCATGAACAGTAGGCTGCAGTGTGCTAGGTGAATTATTCACTACTCAGAACAAAAGGAAGGCTTTTGAGGAGAGAAGTATTTATACCTAGAGAGCAAACCAGGGTCTAAGAAAGAAAATTTCTTTAAGTGAAGCCTTATGCCTTTTTAAAATTTTGCCTTTTCAACATCCTCAAATACTCTGCCACTCTTCTTTCCTTTTTCTCTCTGTGAGCTCACTATCCCTTTGGAAGCTTAGAGGACATAGAACTGTTGCTCATTCTGCAGCTGATAAGAAATTATACAATGGTAAGTGGAAGAAGCCCACCACAACAGGCTATATTATATGATTGCATCTATATGTTGTACTTTTATAGTTGTTCCATCAGGTAGTCCATTCTGGTTTTGTTTCTTACTCTTATTATTCAAGTTTGGAAATTTCTATTGAGTTATTGTCCAACTCAACAATTCTTTCCTGAGCAGTGTTGTTTTGGTTACTTTTCTCTCACTGCTGAAACAAAATACAGTTTGTGGAGGTTTCAGTCCATACTTGGCTGGCTCCAAGGCAGGGTGGCACATGGCAGAGGGCAACCATTCAGGGAGGAAGAAGAAGAAAGCAACAAGAGCAAAAGGGAGGAGTGGTGGCAAGAAGCCTCTTTCTCTCCTTTACATATACAAACTATCTGCCCCAGGGGTAGGTGTAGCACATACCTATAATCCCAGCATTGAGACTATGGATCAATCATAAATCTAGAACCCCATCCTGTAACTGCATGGGTATTTGGGGGATATGCAGACACAAACCATAACAAATGTCCAGTCTATTAAAATGTTCTTCATTTTTGTTACAGTGTTTTTTATCTCTTGCACTTATCCTTGTTTCTTCTTTAAGTTGTCCATCTGTTCTTCCATACTCTATACTTACCCGTTAGGACCTTAATGCTATCAGTCATAGTTGTTTTAAATTCCCAATCTGAGAGTCCCAACGTCTGTGTCTAGTGCTGAGCTTGCACTGACTCTTCAAACTTTTTTGACTTTCAGTATCATACCTGTTAATATTTTCCTTTATAACTTAGTTTTCTCTATAGATAGACAAGATGTTCTGGGTCAAAGGAAATGCACAAATACACATTCAATAATGTGATGTTGAGGGGAGGTGTGTTCTCTGGTATTGTGATAACTTGTTGCAGTGAGCCTGTGCCTCTGCACTGGGAGTGACCACATGCTCTCCTGACCTTCTGTCATGGTTTGTGTCTAGATGTCCCCCCCAAAACCTCATGCAGTCATGGGGAGGGCTTCTAGAGTTTATGACTGATCCATGGTCCAGTGCTGGGATTATGGTGTGAGAGCTACAACCTCCCTGGGGTGTGTAATTTGCATACAGTGTAAGGGAGGAAAAGAGGCTTGCTGTCTCCCGCTGCTACTCCTCCCTTTTGCTCTTATTGCTTTTGCTGTCTTCCACCGCCATGCAACCGTGAACCGTTGCCCTCTGCCATGTGCCCCCTGCCTTGGAGCCAGCCAAGTATGGACTGAAACCTCCACAAACTGTGGGCTAAATAAACCTTTCCTTCCTTAATTCTGAATGTCAGGTATTTTGTCTCAGCAACAAGAGAAAGGTGACTAAGACACCTTCTGTCCCCTTAGATGGCACAGGATGAATGGAGTTTTCTCACCTTCAGTTCAGTTAGGCTCTTATGGTACGGCAATAATTGAGGCTACAGTAAAACAATTTCTCCTCAGAGCAATTTATTCTCCTGGCAAAAAGAACAGAATGTTCTGTTACTTTGAAACAGTTTCTTTCCTCCTCATGCTGGAAGGGAGAAAAGACTTCTCTCCATTTTTCATTGGTTGAGCCTCTGGTTTAAAACTCACAAAAATATCCACTCATGTCAAGGTTCTTCTGGAGTATTTCTCTCTCAAAATTATCCACACTGAACCAGTAGTAACATGTTGGTTATAGCTTAGGTTTCCTACCACCACAGTTTCTCATGCAACCTTCTTCTCGTGAGTTTTTCTACTCTAATAAATTGTGACTTTCTGTATGTCCTTGTCTTTCTCTCCAATTTCAGGGACAGTGGCTTGCCCTGTGATCCCACTTTTCTAATGGATCTTAAAGGAACTGTTGATTTTTTTTTAAATTTCATTCAGCTTTTTGCTTAATAGAAAAGTAAACACTTCCAGCTCTGTAGATGCCTGATTGGAATCCAGAAGTGTGGTTCCATCTCTTTGAGATTTCCAGGTAGGTAAATCCAGTAAATCCACAGAGACAGAGAGTACATTAGTGACGTTTCAGATCAAGAGAATATGGACTTGAGGGATGAGCCCTCAAGGTTATCGATTTCTTTTTTATGGTGGTGAAACTATGTTCAATTTAATTTGATGCTGATTGTACAACTCTGGAGATATACTAAAAACCATTGAACTGTATACTTTAATAAATTGTATGGTATATTAATTGTAAAGCTAAAGGGAAAAAAGGAGGGGAAGGAGGTGGGATAGAGGAAGAAAAAGAAAGAAAAAGGGAAGAGGGATGAATGATAAAGGATGAAAGGGATGAGAGAGAAAGAGAGGTAGAGAAAGAGAAGAGGCCCCTCCGCCTGCAGGAGGCTTCACGACAGAGCACGGTGTTTATACAGTGCCACTGAGCACTTATTACAGAGGTCTACAGCCTATTTAGATATGCACGTCCTCTCCAAGGAGACCTCAAGCTAGTGAAGAACAAATTTTGTTCTTTTTAGACGGACAAAATCTGGAGCAGCAGCTGTCATACAGATGACACCTAGCAAATACGAGCCAAATGAAGGGTAGGGAGACACCATGCTATCATGACCAAAGTCGGGGATGTGACAGAAACAGCTCCCATTTCCAGTAGTTTCACAGGGAAAGTGCCTGGATACCCAAGTTTCTGTTCCAAGTAGGAATACAGTTTCAATTGGCCTCCTGCTGAGGAAGTGCCTTCCTGCCCAGAGAGTCCCAAAGGCCACTCCCATGCTCAAGAGGGATCTCTAGTGTAACAGGGAGCACGCTGTGGCAGGCAAGGAGAGGAGAGTTGAGAAACTCAACAAATATGCAGAAGAAGTCTTGGGTCATTAGCAAAATAAGAAGGCAATAGTTTGCAGAATGTATCCTACCATTGCCAATTTCAACCAAAACTGCCCAACCAGAATTCCACTTAAAGTGAAATCTGAGTGTTTACTTATGTTTAATCTAGGAATTTTTGTACAAAAAGCAAGCGTCCTGGCCTGGCATGGTGGTGTACGCCTGTAATCCCAGCACTCAGGATGCTGAGGCAGGAGGATCATTGTGAATTCGAGACCAGCCTGGGCTACAAAGTGAGCTCAAGGCCAGCCCAAACTACATAGAGAGGCCCTGTCTCAAACAAAAAGCAAGCATCCTGGACAAAAGAAATGGTCAACCTCGGAAGTGACCAGGAAGGACAAGTCAGGTGTACGTCTCAACCCAGGCTGAGAGAGGGACTTACGAGTTAGCATGCCAGATTTTTATCACACCAGATACTAAGATATTCTTATATTTATAGATTTTTTTATGAATTAATGCTGAATGAACAAAATTCCTGATATGTCTTCAGTTATTCTCAGCAAGAAATGTTATTGGTCTCATATGTTTCTAATTAAAGATCTCCTTGAAGACCTGACCATAGTTGATAGCTAGATAACAGATACTAGATAGATAGATGAGTGTGTGAGTGTGTGTGTGTGTGTGTGTGTGTGTGTGTGTGTGAAAGAGAGAGAGAGAGAGAGAGAGAGAGAGAGAGAGAGAGAGAGAGAGAGAGAAAGAGATCCTGTTGACCCCCACCTGTAACTATCAGGGTTTCTTACCCAGAGAGTGTAGTGTTTATTAAAGAAAAGACCTCCTGGACCTTCAGAGTTCATTACTTTTTAAAATCACTATGTGAAAGCATACCGACACAAACAAAAGTCATCACACATATCTCTGATGCAAACTGAAAACAGCATAAACTCACCAATTAAATGGAAACAAAACTTTAAAAGTCAATAAAACTCACATTGACCTTGTGAAGTTGATAGCTTCAGTGATGTTATTTTTGTTGAAATGGATTGTAATGTGCATATAATGCTAGAAAATTTGCCACACTGGCATTTTCGAGTGTGGATTCCCCACCCTGATCCTCTGTGTGGTTAGTAACTGAAATCTCCAACCTCCTTCCTTAGTTTAACTTGGTGCTACACCTCCATTCAGGCTAAGCTTCTGGGTGTTATTTGCCCTTCACTAGAGTGCATATGATAAAAAAATGCTGAAATTGTACCAGCATAATAGTGATAAATTGATTAAGTTATACTTGCATTATAAGTTTTAGGATGATATAAAGGTATAAAATTTACATAAAGATCCTCTAAATCTCAGCTGAGAAACATGCTGTTAGGTCAGCCACTCACTCTGACAGACCTGTCCATGAACTCACATAAATTTCTGTGACTAAGGAGACACAGACCCACTCCTGGTCTCCAGAAACCTTGGAGGCTTCCAGCTTGTATCAGCATTTACAACATAATGATGGGTCCTTTCACAATGAGTTTTCCTCCATAAGCTGAAAAGGCAGGGAGAAATTCCCAGGAAGCCAAGGGTCAGAAAACAACCCAACTCCTTCCTCAGTAATCCCTCCCCAGGGCAGCTGTGCTGTCTCGCTTGAAGTCACCTCCCCTGACCCTGCTGAGGTTGAGCACACATGACTGTGTCCCCAGAAAGTCTAAGATACCAGTTAATAAACCTCTATTAATCAGTGAATTATTTTTACAAGAGGCTTTTTTATTCTTGTTTTTTCACTTTTTAATTGTGGTGAAATATGCATAACCTAAAACTGGCTATCTTAATCATTTTAAGTGTACAGTTCAGTAATGTTTAATGTATTCATATTGTTGTGCAATTAGTCTCCAGAACATTTTGATATTGTAAAATCTGAACTCTGTACCAATTAAACACTAACAGTTCTCCCCACCAGCCAGTCTTTGGCACCTGCTCTTCTATTTTCTGTGTTTATGAGTTTGGTTATTCCAAGTACCATATATATATATTCATACAGTATTTTTACTTTTGTGACCTGTTTATTTCACTTAACATTATGTCCTCACAGTTCATCCATATTGCAATAGGGGTCAGAATTCCCTTCCTTTTAAAGGTCGAGTAATATTCCATGATGTCCCATTGCATGTCGATGCCAATTTGATCCATTTATATGTTGATGAACATTTGGGTTGTCTCCATCTTTTTCGGTTTTTCAAATAAAATTGCTATGAACATGGGTGTATTTTATTTCACGTTTTACTGAACTGGTTAGTTCTTCAGCTTCCACTGTCACAGTTCATGACTGTGGCACTGTTCAAAGGATGAAACCAAGGATTACCTGGAGTCAGTGTCTAACCCAGACCCTGAGAAGGCCCCTCTTACCTTAGACCCCTCAGCATGAGAAAGTCAGATAAGGATATCCCCAAACTGAAGCCCCTGTGGGTATTTATTGATAGAACCAGGCAGCAAGGATAAAAGAAAGAAAAAGGGTATTTGGGCAGGAACTCACGTAGGGGCCAGGGAAAGAACAGGGGAAGGTCAGGGGTGTCTGTTAAATGACTGACCTTGGGACCAACCTAAATGACAAATCAGAGTATGAGGTGGGCAGCGGCCAGATCATTCATTGCTTAAGGCCCTGTATTTGAGCCTACTTGGACTTGTGGCCCCGTCAGCTGTCTTTTCACCTCTAACCACGCACTGGGGGAGGTTTGGGGCACGTGGTTCCCAAAGTCCCTTACCTCTACATAGCCATACACTCCTCAGGCTGATGCTCCCACCTTCCACCATATTAATTTTCTAGATTTCCCAATCTCCATTTCAGTGTGGACAAACTTGCCTTCAAGATATGATACTTTGTGTGCAGTGTATAATTCCATATGCTTTTTACTTTGGGCCTGGGCGCAAAGTTGCATGAAAGACAGGCTGTAATGGGCTCACTCTAGAACATCCTCAGGAACATGTACAGGGGCATAAATAATGTTTGATTCAACTCCAGTGAAGAACTAAGCAGGTCCTATCAGGTCAATCTCAGCTGGCAGCTACAGGGCTTCATCCTGAACTGTTCTCAGAAGGACCCTGTCCTGAAGCTGCTCTCACGCCAGCTCACCTTTTAAGGATTTCACAAATGCTGAGGTAGAGGCTGTCGCTCTTAAAGTGATAAGGGAAGCCCAAAGTTAACCGACATTTTAGGCAGAAGCTGTCATTCCATCCTGAAGATTTTTTGTGACACATTGAAATATGCTGTCTTTTATGAAGGATCATCCAGTCCTGCCGGCTAATAGCTGCCCAAGTAAATGTACACACACACACACACACACACACACACACGTGTGTGCGCGCACTCGTGCAAACACACATACACACATACACACACAAGCACGCATGCACACATGCACACACGTGCATACATGTACACACGCACAAACATGCACACACCCTCGCGCGCGCGCACGCACACACATGGAGACACACACATGCAGGTAGGAGCTATAGCCCGCTGACCTTTGGAAACCCGTCCTCTCAAACTCGAGGCTGTGTGGAAAGTCCTTTTAATGTGACTGTACTACCTTTTGATCAAAAAATAAACCCTCCTGGGGCAAATTTGTTCCTCCCAAAGGGCTTCACCACAGAATAAAGCAACTTGCTCCCACACCACACGAAAACATTTATTTTCATAAAATGGGAACACCTCAGAGGTGTTTTCCTCTCTCTAGGCACACAGCTGCCCAAGCCTCCAAGCAAATCGTTGTACCAGGTGAATGTAGAACTGCTAGCAGGCTGCAGAGCAAAGTCTACTCTCTTCACAAACATCCGGGTCTGAGAGTCCTGGTGCAAGTTCTGGATTTGGGGTGTGAGGGCCAGTATGAGTTGGGAAAATATTTTGTAAACAGTAATAAGCTTTACAAGTAGAATGCTTCATTACTTGATTTGAAAAAAATTAATTAAAATAACTTCCTTCTTTGAAATATTTTGTTGATGCTTTTCATGCCCACAGGGTACGATTTGGTCTTAGGTGTGAGTAAATGATTAATCCAAACCACCAGCTACAGTCTGTCTGGCCTGTGTCGTGTCAGGATCAAAGAGCTGATTTAAGATCAAAAGGCTTTGCAGTGCAGAAACCAAGCCTGCATCTGCCTCACCTAATGCCCCCAAAGGAGGCCCGCTCCACAAAACAACAAAAATTGCCTCCTCTGTGTCCCCAAACAAGTTCTGCTTTCATATCTTTCCATTCTCAGGAAGCAGTGAGTGCTCAGAACATCGAGGAGAAAAGTCAAGAGAAAAGAGGGCAAAGGTGACCTGTATCTTGTTTAAGGACACAGGGCTCTTTGGCCTCCCGCACACTTCCCAAAATGATTGGTGGAAATTTCAGGAACTGGAAATCTGTCCTCTAGAAGGAGCAGAGCTCGCCTTTCCTGTTTTTTCATAAACCACTAATGATAAAAATTCTGCTAAAAAAAAAAAAACTTAAGATCTCTCATATAAAATGTTTCATAATTTCTCTCTCCCAGGCTGATAGACTTTCAACTCCACCTCCGTCTCCACTCCCTCACCAGTGGCCTCTACATCAATCAGGAAAATGGAAATTAGTATTTTCTTGCTGCTGTTCATTTATTTCCCATCTGCTTAGCCACGCCTTATCCTTCTCTCAGGTTGTAAATGCCAACCACTCACCTAACTGTTAGAATTCACAAGCATTTATTTAGGGAGAGAGTATAGGAACCTTCCCTTTGGAGGGCACCATGAAGCACACGCACATGCGCGTGCGCGCGCACACGCACGCACACACGCACAGACTTTCCTACCCAATTAAATTCTTTCCAAGTGATTCTGGAATTTGTGAGACACAAATTTTAAAGGTGCATCCACTTCAAGAGTGCTGCCACGTGGAGGTAAGACCTGCCCTCACTTCTGTCCCTTTTGCTGGGTTCTTGTAAGTTCCTGATAGTCAATCCAGCCTCTGATCCCCAGGTGGCTCTGAGTCACTGACCTTTGTCACATCCCAACTTCAAAGTTTCAGAGCTGGCCAACCAACCAACCCTGCTTGATCCTTTCCATGCCAAAGCCAGGTTGAAATGTCTGATCAAAAATGCCTCCCCTGTCCATGTCTGCCGCCCACCCTGAGCAAGCTCAGAGTCTAGTCTTACTCAAATACTGAACCTGATGCTGAGAGGACGACCAGAAAAATCTTGAAGATTTCAACAAATAGCCTGGATCCTTCAGAAAATTTAATGTCATGGGAAAACATAAAGTCTGGAGAATTGTTCTCTATATCAAAGGAAACTAACAAGACACAGTAACCAAATGCTGTGAAAGGGCCTGTATTCAATCTTAGCATTTAAAAAATGCCCACAAATAAGACATTAATGTAAATAGTGAGGAAATTTGAACATAAATTGCATATTAAATAATATTGTTATAGAAATTTTAGTATAAAAATTATATTGTAGCTATACAGAATAATGTCCATTTTTTAGGACTTAAATGATAAAGTACTTAGAGTTGAAAGAAAGAATGTGATGCCTACAATG
>PVLD010027215.1:0-21070 GCA_004027595.1 Dinomys branickii | reverse complement strand
TTTTTTTTTTGTTGTTTTTTTTTTTTTTTTTTTTTTTTTTTCTGTTGTTGAGAGGATCAACTGTCTGACTAAATGTGCATGTCTGTATATGGGTCCATACATCTACAATTCAAAGATATCAATGGATAAAGCAACAACTACTGTTGAGACCATATCACCTTGTCTATAGATTAGTTGTGACTGTACTATTTTCTATGATAATGGGTGTCTGTTTGTCAATATGTTTTTGTACTTTTATGTTTCTAAAATAAAAAAAAAATTAAAAAAATAAATATATATAAAGTTTTTATACACATGAAAAAAAAATTAGAAATGGAAAGCCTTTTCTGTTATTTTTAAATAGAACAAGGAAAAGCAGAATGATCAGAAAGAAAAGTAAGTGGTCTGGAAATTGCTCAGCCAACTTGGAACGAAGGTTGGGAATGTACCGGGACCTCTGCTACCTTCTACCACTGTAACACTAAGTGACAGGAAATGACAGAAGCCTGCCATACAAAATTATGTCACATAGCCAATAAATGCAAACTGGTGAGAGAAAGGAATTTAGATGAGATCTAGAGAAAAGCACAAAGAATGTTCAACTGTTCTTTAAAAGTTGGGGCGGTCCGGAAGGGAGAAGAGAGGCACTGAAGTGGCTGTGCTGGGTGAGTGAGCTCAGCAACAGCCAAGTGCCTCACGGTGCTGGCGGATTAGCACAGGGGGAGCAGAGGGAGCAGAACCCGGGGAGGAACCGGGCTCTGGCGTGGCTCTCAACACCTCTGGAGACCGGAATCACTAAAGAAAAACTGTAAAATTCTGATGCCCAAGGCTTACATAGACACAAAAATCTCTGTTGATGGGAAAGTAGAAAGAAGAAAGAAATTTATATAGATGGGATGGTACTTTTAGAAGACAAATAGAGCTGAAAACTGATTTAAAGTCATGAGTCAGGCATTCTACACTAAGACAGAAGAAAATAAACATCAATGTGGCCATTTTGAAAGATTGTAGGATAATTCCTAAGGAATTGCATATGTTTTAATAAGGTACTGTATATATACGTTATGTATGTATATTTCAAAAAGACAGAGTTGCCCTTTTTATAGCTGCCACTTACAAATATGGTCCAGTATCTATTTTCTCTTTCATTTTGCTGAATTTTCACCATGCTAGTCTTCCCCAGCAGGAAGAAGTACAATTGATATGAAAACAAAGAAAACATTTATGCCACAAGGAATCTTTTCAAGGGACATCCTAGACAACTGTAAATTTGTACCCAAAACTTCATCAGTGGCCAAGTAGGAAAGTGGATTGATACTGTCATGACGATGTGGATATGCTAACCAGACCCAGTTATCTACATAGGAACAAACCCAGACACGTGTCCCCCTGAATTAATTCATGGTAAAATGCATCTTCTAGAAAGAAACAAATCAAAAAGGTGCTAAGCCTTTAATGTACTAAGAAATTGTACTGAAAGAATTAAAAAATAAAATCAGAACAGAAAAATACAAAAGAAGGATTAGAAAGAAATCTAGAAGGCTAGGGATATAGCTCAGCGGCATAAACCCCTGCCTAGCAAGCTTGAGGTCATGAATTTGATTCCTGGTACCAAAAAAAAAGAAACCTGGAGACCAGTGATTTTAAGTATCTAGTAGTACAGAGATGACAAGATAAATAATGCTTTAATGAACAACTGTACAGGAAGATCAGATTGCCTATAGTAAACAGGGGTGCAAAGAGTGAACAGCCATTCATTTTCTGCAGACATAGCCGGAGTGATAAGATTAAAATTCCTAAGAATAGGCAGCATATGAAGAATATCTACATATTTTATTCCAAAGAAAAAAATTATGTGGGTCTAATATTTAAAAGCCAAGTAGAATAAAGAATACAAAATGAAATTATACTGTCTTGTATCCACAACCAAATCAAATTTGGTAAAATAATTAATAATTTTTAAAACATAAGATGAGGAAATAGGGCTGGGGATATAGCTCAGTGGACTAAGCGCCTGCCTAGCAAGCGCAGGGTCCTGAGTTCGATCCCCAGTACCACCAAAAAAAAAAAAAAAAAGATGAGGAAACATTTGCTATGATCTGAATATTTGATTTCCCCCAAAATGTATCTGTTGAAATCCTTACCCCAGAACATGGTATTAGGAGGTGGAACACAAGGAGCCTATGGAGGTGAATGGATCAAAGCAAGGAGCCCTGTGCAGGGGACATCGGCCCCTGGAGGAAGAAGCACCAGAGAGATCCTACCACATATGCACAAATAATAAATGACAGCCTGCAGCCAGAGAAGAACTGTCCCAAGAACCCTTCAAGGCTGCATTCTGATCTCCAGCATCCAGAATGCATAGCTTGCTGACATCCAGCCTCCAGCACCATGAGAACTAAATTTCTGACATTTATAAGCCATCCAGTCTCTGATACTTTATTATAGCAGCTGGAAATAAGTCACAGAGTTACAACTATTTTATGTTTCAATATCATATGTAAAATAAAAAGTCTACAAGTAGGGATCCCTGAGATCTATAATAAAAGAGAAAGAATCTAAATCCTTATGGAAACATCTTTATTGATGGGTTTCAGAGAGAGCAGCTTTTGCAGAATGCCATGGGGAAAACTCGCATGAACAAAGTTGTCCAAATTCAGACAGACCAGAGTGTAAAGAATTCATTATCCTCATAATACATCATGGCTATCAAAGGAACAAAAATCACAAGATCTACCTGGTGGCCAGAATCACCGGAACTGGCCAACACACCCCAAACCTCTTGTTTGGTTCTCTCCTCCACAAATTCATTCATTCATCAGTCAGTCTCTCTCTCACGGCCATGTGTACAATCGTGCACTATTTCTCACAGACAAGTGGAAGTTATTTCCACCCGTCTCAATTCCCAACATTGAACAGAAGTATACTACAAGTGTCTAATCTTACTCACTAATGTAACATAAAAGATCAGAAGATTCTAAGAAGAGAATTCTCAGACTGAAACCCCCCTTAGTCTGCAGTTTTACTTTTCGAACATGCAATTCTGCCAAGTGATTTCCTCCCATTTGCTCCTGCTCTCACTGTCATTCTTACAAAGATTTATGGGCTACAAATTTTACTCCTGTTAGCTCAGATTAATTCAAATATTGTTCATAGATGTTTCAAAATGAAGCTATTGAAAGACAGGATGTCTTCAGTTACATTTATATACACACACACATATCTATATATTATATATACATACAATACATATGTATATTTATTATATGTATTTATTTAATTTGAGAGGAAATGATTTGACTTGCAGTATACCAGTGGAAATGTGCTAAGCTATTGGTGATAACTTTCAATACAGGCAGTTAAATTCCAATTAGAGTTAAACCGGGCATAGTGCTTCCTTTACTCATAAGACCCTCAATTATAAATGCTGATGGATGGTGTTCTTTTTATGTACTGATTATGCAGGAAATTACCAGGTTGAGTTAAAATGGCTATTATATTTTAATGTGTTATTTTTACTATTACTCCTGAAAGGCTTTGAAGTGGGTTTATATTATAAACCCATTTTTCTAGTGAAAGAATTGTTGTACAAAAATGTTGAATAACTCACCAAGGATCACACATCAGAGAACTAAATTAAATTACTGAAAATAACTTTCAGAGAATAAAAGGTTATACAAACACGATAGCATTAACAGGTTACAAAGAACAAAAGATGGGAGCATAAAGAAAGTGTTACCTCATGTCCCTCAATATTTTCATTTTAAAAAGCTCACAATAATTTTGAAAGAAGTACAAAACTAAATCTTATAGTAATAAGGAACTTTGTATATCGACACAAATTAGAATGCTTCTATGGAAAAATAAGGATAAAGTAAAAGTTTATAGAACAGACTATCATTTCAGTGATTTTTCAAAATCTCTCTGAACCATCTTAACTTTAAAAGAAAAGTGACATTTACAATGCATTGTGGGGTTTATGATACTTCAGTCAGGTAAGTATCAATCCTGCAGAACTCTTTTGTACTTTTGAAGGCACAGAGGCCCAGTATAGTGGATATATTTCAGAAAAGTGTTATGATGAAATGTTATTTCAGAAAAATTGTTATGAACAATTCACCCAGCAGTCATAGGAAGATACTTTCCTTGACTGTTTGGACTTGAGTGTATCTCTTGTCCTGAGAATTCAGTCTCTGCGTGGCTTTCAAACATTACATCACCAAATGACCATTGTTAGTAAACAAGAAATATTTCTCAAGTAGAGAGAGAGATAGAGAAGGAGATGGAGGTGGGGGTGGGGATGGAGATGGAGATGAAAGAGAGAGATAAAAAGAGGGAGGGAGAGAGTGAAATGAAACTTCGCGAAGATGGATTTCAGACAGCATGAACCCAGCAGGAGTCTGCTTCTACAGCTCCCAACCCCCTCTCCTCTCTTCGGCTAACAAGTCTCTCCTGTATTGCAGGGGTGGGGACTGACGCTCCTTTTCAATGGTTTCCCTTTCCGATGTTATTCTATTTGATATCTCCATTTGGAACAAAAAGCACTGGTTTATAACAATGCATCCGGCTCTTCACTTACCACTCGCCCTTTAATCTCCATAGGACCTAGTGCCATACAGGCTACACCAGTGGCTCTGCCTCACCTATAGTCCAACACCCAGCCAATCTCACTTTGTAGTCAGCTGCTCTTCTCCATTGTCCCCGTCTTCTCAAGACTCATTGGTCCTTACTGTCCTACCCCTCTCTGGTTCACACTCTGCCCTCTATTGTTCACTGGTCTCCCTTCTTGACTCTCTACCTGATCTGCATCCAAAATGTGAACAGAGACCTGGGGCGCTCAGTTGCAAATTTGACTGTGCAGTTGAATGACTGGGAAGAATTCGGAAGGCTTGTTGAGGAGCAACAGCAAAAATGTCAGATTTCTGAGCCCTGATTTCCAAGCCTTTGGTGAGAGCTCCAAGTGATAACTTCCATTTCGAACTTGTTGCCAGGAGAGACTGATGCTGTAGATTTGGGAGTCACAGTTTGAAAACTATGCCCTGAGACCTACCTATCTTAATTATTTTTCTCTTGTTGCTGAGACAAAATACCCACTACCCAAATTAATGAGGGAAAGGATCATTTTCTCAGTTTGTGGAGGTTTCAATCTATGCTTGGCTGGCTCCAAGGCAAAGCAGCACATGGCAGGGGCAACAGTTGATGGCAGAGGAAAACAGCAAAAGCAACAAGAGCAAAAGGAGAGGAGCAGCAGAGAGCAGCCTCTTTCCCTCCCTTATATTGTGTGCAGGCTGCCTGCCCCAGGGCGGGTGTAGCACTCACACCCATAATCCCAGCATTGGACCATGAGTCAATCATAAACTCTAGAAGCCCACCCCATGACTGCATAAGAGGTTGGGGGGATGTCTAGACACAAACCATAACATTCTGACCCTGGCCCTCCAAAGAGTCATGTACAATCCTTTAAGCAAAAGGCATCTTATGCCACCTTTAAGAGTTGCCAAAGTCCCAACAGTTTCAGCACTACTGAAAAGTCCAAGTCCCAAGTTTCCTCCAAGATCTAAGGCAAACTCTTAGCTATGAGCCCCCGTACAAATGAAAAGTTAAACTCTTCTAACATTCAATGGCACATGATAAACATTACCATTCCAATAGGTACAAACAGGAGGATATAAAGCATTGGGACAAGAGCAAGTCCAAAATCCAGCAGGGCAAACAAACAAGTGATTCTACTTGCAGTATCTAAAGCAATCTGTGGCACACTGTGAGCTCCATATGGTTCTGCCCCTATGACACCTCTGGTGGGTGCAGCTTCCTTGGCTTCTCTCTTAGGCCCACGCTGCTCCCTCCTTGCAGCTTTCCTCAGACAATTCTTGCTCCTGGCTTCTCCAGACTTCGAAGGTCTCCACTGTACCTTTGGCTTCACCCTCACAGCTTCACACACAGCCCTCTCAGGGGCACACTGCTTGGTCTTCCAGGCCTTTTTCTGAAGTCTGGGTGGAAGCCTCCTTAACCTCAGAATTCTTACATTCTGCATGCCCCTAAAACCAGTGCCATGTGGATTATGTCAAGGTCTGCTGCCAGCTGGAGGGAGTAGTGGCCAGGCTTTCCTCCCTCACAGATGTAGGGGTTGAGGGCCTAGATTGCTGAGCACTCTGAATTCGATTCTGAGGAACAAATTCTTTGGTTGCCACCATTTTGGGGCCCGGTATGGCTGCCATCACCATTCTGTAACATGGTACTTCTGAGGCTTTCTCCTCAAAGCAAAGTCTTCTACTTTTGCAGTTTTGAGGCTGCAAAAGGTAGAGACTTGCTACTTCTTGTGATGCCTTCAGGTGATCTTTTCTATTCTCCTGTTGCTTTTCAGCAATCAAGATCCCCTCAGCTCTACCTTTTCTTCCTTTCTGTTCAAATTCACATTTTAAATTATTCTGCTGGGCTGTTTGTTCTTGATTTGCAGCATAAATCTGGCTAAAATCCCCCCACAATAGCCACGACACTGCCTCAACATTCGATTGCCTTGAAATTCCTTCTACCATATTAGTTAGTTCACTGCCTTTGATTTTAGTCTTAGGCAATGTCTCTGGACATGAGCAAAATGCAGAAAAACTTTCTGCCATGCCGTAACACACATCATTTAGACTCCAACAACCAATGCAGTCCTTCTTCCCGGCAGAAACCTCTTGACCCTGGTCCTTACCAGCAGGATTTTTACCAGTTTGCTGGTCTTCTGAGCTCTGACAAGAATCTCCCATGCATAACAGCCTAAGGTGTTCCAGCTCTACTCTTTCAGGCAGCGTCTCCAAACATTTGCAAACTCTTCCCAAAAACTCTTGCACCACATGGTCAGTTGTAATCACAGCAATGTTGTCATTTCCATGGTACCAAACTCTGTCTTAGCTACTTTTCTCTCGTTGCTGAGAGAGCACACTCAACATCCAAATTAATGAGGGAAAGGTTTTATTTAGTTCACAGTTTATGGAGGCTGTAGTCCATGTTTGGCTGGCTGCAAGGCAAAGTGGCACATGGCAGAGGGCAACAGTTCATGGTGGCAGAAAACGGCAAAAGCAACGAGAACAGAAAAGGAGGAGCCACAGCAGAGAGCAGCCTCTTTCCTTCCGTTATACTGTACTCAGACTACCCGCCCAAGGGCTGGCGCAGCACTCACACTCGTAATCCCATCATCGGACCATGGATAAATCATAAACTCTAGAAGCCTGCCCCATGACTGCATGAGGCTTTAGAGGAACAGCTAGACACAAGTCATAGCACTGCCCCATCATTGTTCCTCTTTTGTGGTCTGATTCCAAAACTCTCTGTACTCAGTTGTTTTGGAGTTTTGCTTCCCATAGATGACTGGTAAAGTGGTGTCTGCAATCCCAAGCCCTTCACTACACATCATTCTCTCATCTCACTTCTGTTTGTGTGGCTTGCCCCAGTCTCATCTCATCTGCATACCCAGAGTCACTCCCCACCTCCCCCTAGAGACACTTACCTCGCATCTTTTCCTCCTCCTGCCCTGAGATGCCCATCATTTCTTAGCCATGCTGGTTCCCCACTAGCACATTACTGTTCCCCCCTTGTTACCCATCAAGTCTGCGCCTCTTGATGACCCTGAAGTTACTGTAACTGGGCCACACTGCTGCAGGCATCCCTTTCTCCACACTTGGACACCGGAATCAACTGGCCTCCTCCTGAGCACTTACCCACACGCGTACTGCCAGAGCACCACTCTGCAGTATCCAGGGCTTTGCACTGGCCCATCGTGAGCCGCGGCTGGCTTACAGGTGCACTAGTGACCCCTTTCCATAACCTTCAGGCACCAGCTGTGGCCTGGGATAGCTGAGCCTCCAACCACTGAGGCAGAGGCGCCTGAAGCCAGCACATGGCTCTGTCAGTACCACCATGCTTTCAGAAGTGGCTGGACAGGCTGCAATCTGGTCTTCTTTGGTGATCCCTCCACAGGAGTAGCTTAGACACCAGCAGGAGCACCAGCCTGGGGTGCTGGTGACAGGCACAGAACACATCTGTCTCACACATCTAATTCATCTAGTTCAAAGACTGATAAATCCACTGAAGCTACATTTTCAATTAAAGTCAAAAGGGGAAAAGTGTACAATATTGTAGGAAGCAGGTAAAGATCCCAAAAAATGAAGTGTTAAGGAAACCAAAACAGGGAGAGATATAAATCATGTTGAACAAAGAAGAAAGTCCATTTTAAAGAAAAACCTCAATAACAACAAACTAAACCAGATATGGTGGCACAGATCTGTAATCCCAGCACTCTGGGAGGCTGAGGCAGGAGGATGACAAATTTGAGTAGCCTCCAAAATTTAGCTAGTGAGATCCTATCTTGAAATAAAACAGAGGTCCCATTCAACCCAGCTATTCTCCTTCTGAGTATCTTCCCAGAAAAATTAAAAACATCATACCACAGTGATATATGTGTACCCATGTTGTAGCAGTACAATTCATCATAGCTAAATCTTGGAAATAACCTGTTATGGTGCGGGGCTATTTTGCAAGAGGAACATATAATACAGGACACATATTGTATAAAATTATTTATAATAGTCACATAAGGAATCATATACAAGAAAGTGCAGGAAATCTGTCCACACACTATAGACCAAGAAATTTAGCCGACGGCTTGGATCCCACAGAAATGTCCTGCATGAGTCCAGCTGCAAATCTAGAGCTCATAACAATGCCTCCTGAGTCCAGCTGGAGGCACAGAGCCCATAACAATATCTCATGCAGGCCTGTTTCACAGATATGTGCTGGGAAGGCCCAAAGGACAGTGGTGGAATCTAGAAATCTGTGCCAGCAGACTGAAGGATCTGTGCTTGCAGGCTGAGGATCTTCTCTGGAGCCAGGAAGCGATGCTCAAAGTAAGAACTAGAGCTCCCCTGGAAGGTACCACAGTCATTCTTAGCAACAGTGAGGTCCTGAGCTCCTGCAGTTGTAAAGACAGCTGAGTTCCCATCAGGAAAACCAATGCAGGAAGCTTCTTCAGAAGACTGAGCTGTGCACCTTCTTCCCCTCCGGAGCCAGAAGCAATGCTCAGAGTGAGGACCAGAGCTCCCCCAAAGTGAACCAAAGCTATTCTCAATACGAACAAGTCCCCAAGCTCCTTGGAGGATGAAAACTGCCAAGTTCATCAGGAAAGCCAGCATGATGAGCTCCTCCAACAGAACCAACAGCCCCTTACTGCTTCTACCAGCTCCCATCAGCCTTTCTCAGCTCCCAACAACCTTTCTTCTTCTTCTCCAGTTCGCCTCTTAGGCTGCTGGTAACAATCCCCAGGCAGGCCTTCCACCCAGCACCAGCTTACTCAGCTCAGCTGGGGCTTATAAATTGACCATGAGTTGTTAATCCACTACACAACCCAGATGTCCAGCAACTGAGGAATGGATTACGAAGATGTGGTCTTTTTATATAGTGGGAGTAGTACTACTCAGACATAAAGAATAAACTTGAGACTTTTATAGATAAATGGATGCAACTTAAGAGCATATTCATAAGTGAAATAAATCAGATTCACATATGTAAACATCATATTGTCTCCCTGGTGTGAGAAACTAAAAGAGTAAATAATGTCCAAAAGGTACAATCGATACTGTGAAATGCGAAGAAATTGTTCAAAAAGTAAAAGGAACAAGGATGGAGGAAAAGAAGGAAGGGAAAAGGAAAACACAAAATACAAGATAGCTATTGTGGTGGATTGACAGCTGGTGGTCAGTTTGTAACACCAGCTAAACCGAGTAAGCATGGCGCTGGGTATGGGAGGCCCACCGAGGATTGTTGCCAGCAGCATAAGACGCAGAACTGGAGAAGAAGAAGCAAAGCTGCTGGGGGTTTGTAGAAGCTGTTGGGAGCCTGTTGGAAGCAGGGACAAGTTTTAAGGAGCTGTTGCTTTTCTTGGAGTGACTTACCATGCTGGCTTTCCTGATGAACTTGGCTATTTTCATCCTCCAAGAAGCTCTGGACCTTGTTGTCCCTGAGAATGGCTTCAGTTCATTTTGGAGGAGCTTGAGTCCTCACTCTGAGCATCACTTCCTGGCTCCAGTATAGACCCCTCAGCCTGTTCACACAGATCCTTCATCCCGTTGGGACAGACCTCCTAGATTCCACCACTGACCTTCGGGCTTTCCCAGTGCAGACCCACGAAACAGGCCTGCACAAGATAGTATTATGGGCTCTAGGCCTCCAGTTGGACTCACAGGAGGCACTGTTATGAGCTCTAGATTTTTATCTGGACTCATGCAGGACATTATTATAGGATCCAGGCCCCCAGCTGGTCAAGATTCTTTGGTCTTTAGTGTATGGACAGATTTCCTGCACTCTCTAAGAAAGCTAGTAGTTTTTCTTAGTTCATTGAAAAGATATGTTTGTGCTAATATTGTTTGGAGAATTTTTTATGCCCATATCTTGTATTCTGAGTAACTGCTTTAAATATAACAATACTCAGTGAATTAACCGTTGTTATTCTCCTATGATTTTGTTATGAAATTTTCTTTTACTTTTTTCCCATAAAATAAAAATTAAAAAGTAAAATAGAACAAAACATTTTATAACGAGCTGGGGACATAGCTCAATGTGAAGGCCCTGAATTCAAATCCTAGTACTTCAAAGCAAACAAACAAAAACTGCCTGGTTTTGGCAAGAATACCGTGAGCGAGGGCGGTGTCGATGGACGACAGACAGCACGGTGGGAAGGGAGGGAGTAAAAGGCAGTCTGAGAGTCCAGGCCTTGGGAAAAGCAGAACAGTGCTCTGGAAGGAAGCACAGAGTCTGCATGCCGACCCAAGCCCTGACTCGGTCTTCTTCGCCTGTCTGACCTCGGGCAAACGTTTGACACTTCTGCGCCTCCGCTTTGTCCTTGGCCTAACACATGACCACCTGCCACACAGGGCCATAGAGTAGGACCCTGCACTTAGACAGCCAAATGAGAGGACACAAGAGAGGCGCCAGAACCACAGTGTCAGCAGGGAGAGTGCCCTGCGTCCTTCCTCATAGTGACCACGGCAGTGCTGAGACCTGGCGCCGTCCACCTGATTCCAGGCAAAGAAGGAACAAACATGACCTGATCAAGACATTCTGGGTCTTGTTTATCTGAACCATGCATTCATGTGAGGGCACAAAACTTGGGTGTGGAATGCTGCTCTTCCCGCTTTGTTGGTCTCAGACCCGGTTTAGAATCTCCATGTTGGGGAGAAACTACCAGATAAGGAAAACAGTCCATGGTCATTTTTTAAAATCACAGTTAACTCCAAAACTCTCTGCATTAAAGTACTCTCCATCTCACATTTCTTTCAAAATGGCTTAAAGACCAGGTGTTATCTGTAATAAGGAAAGCTCCAGAGAGAGCTTCAGGTCATGCATCGGAAACTCCCTCGGCTCTCTCCTCCTGCTCACTAGACAGCTGCCACGGCTTCTTCAGCACAAACCCGCCAGCAGTGTCCAGGCAGGGGAGGAGAGGGCGACCCTCCTGTCTCTCTCAGTCAGGGTGGATGCTTTCTCCCTGACCTCTCAGCATGCTTCCCTTTCCATCTCATTATCCTGAAAGGAAGAGCACAGTCGCAAGGAAACCAGGCCCTAAGTAGATGGAAGGGGACTTGCCATGGCGAAGGCCAATCACCCTGCACCTCCTACAGCCAGGCACAGCCCCGAATACACTGGGCCCTGGTTCCTGGGTGACGTGAGGAGGCCTTGGTGGAAAGCATGTGTGTGACAAGTAGCTGATTCAGAATATGAATGGTCTCAAGGTTTCTCTTACATGAGAGACCCAAAAGATAATACAGAGCAAAATAAAAGCCAGATAAAAAGAAAGAGGGAGAAAGACCATTTGGCCAAGTGAAGTGGACCAAGAAGGGGTGGAGGAAGAGGTGAGAGCAGGGAGGAAACAAGAGACGAAAACATAACGGAGGTGTGTTAGGTACCTATATCCGGTCCCCACAGAGAATGTAAGTGTATGTACTGCAGACGTGTGTTATAAAGATAAAGCTTAGAAAAACATCTAAGTGCCATATGTCAGATTCCAAGGTAAGAACTGGAGATCAACAATGGTTAGACTATCACACTCTTCCATAATTTCCAAGATCAGAATGAGCCCAGACTTCCTAATCTAGTAGGGATATCTGTGACTGTAAAGAATCATAGAGGTTAACATCTTTCACTAACTAAAGATTATATTTAACATTCAAAATCCCACCTGCCATTCACATATTTTTGCCTTTGGTATTGTGTTATTAATTAAATTGTTTTGTTGTCCAACGTCTTTCAACATAATCTCAAATGATTAAAAGGAAACAAAATTTCCAACTATTAGACATTACATGTGCAAATATACACAGTGAAAAAGCTCTTCATAGAAAGAAATGTTTTAGATTGTCGTGCAACATTTTATTGCTATTGTAGGCTGATGGATCTCTCTTCTATACTAGTCTAAAACATCTTCAAGGTCAAAGCTTGCTTTTGATCTTTCATTACAGCAGGTAGCTCATGCTCACGCCATAAATGTTTAATCAGTTATTCTCTCTCCCATTCTATTTCACCTTCTGTTAGTACTTGCTTTCAGATTAGAGATTGTTTTATTTTATTGGCAATCAGCAAAGGTCCAATATATAGTGGAAGAGACATATAAATACAGATATAATAAAACAGATACAGCATTGAGCAAAGGACACTGAATTTGCACTCAGGCTCGGATCACTATTATTGCTTGACTTCTTCTGCCTTAAGAATTAATTATGGGCTGGGTGTGGTGGTGTAGGCTCATAATCCCAGCACTCAGAAGGCTGCTACAGGAGGATCACTGTGAATTTGAGGCCAACCTGGGCTACAAAGTGAGTTCAAGGGCACTCTGAGCTGTACAGCAAAACCCTGTCTCAAAAACACACGAAAAATTAATAATGAATATACGTTTTCCTCTGTAACTCAGATAGAAAACACTGTATACAATTTTTTAAAAGGCAGAAGAAAATATAGAATAGTCTTTTAATAGAACAAGAAAATAGTTACTTTAGGACTTTCAGTAGACTTTTACAAGTATATAGAGGGACCTTAACTTGTAGAAAATGTGTAGAAGAAGGGTAGTAACACAAACAACTCTAGTCCGTGAAAATGCAAGTTGGGTCTGTGGGATGAAACTGACTTTTGCTCTTGCATAGAGATCATTTTTGCCAGTTTTGCAGCCTTGGTAAATTCTCCTCACCATTCCTCATCTGATGAGATGTGTGGAAACTTTTCCTTTTCTTTTTTTCCTTTAGTTTTTAAAGCTGGGGATTGAACCTAGCTTCTCGCACGTGCCAGGCAAGTCCTTCTCATTGAGTCACATCTCCAGTCCTTCTATATATTTTATTTTGAAACAATCTCTTTCTTTTTTTTTTTTTTTTTCGGTACTGGGGATCGAACTCAGGACCCTGCACTTGCTAGGCAAGCGCTTATTCCACTGAGCTATATCCCCAGCCCAACAATCTCTTTCTTTAACTTTTCCAGGCTGATCTCAAACTTCCAACCCTACTGCCTCAGCTTCCCAAGTAGCTAAGATAACAGGTGTGGACTACCACATTGGTCTTTATCTTTTTTTAAAAAAATTGCTATATATTTATTTCACTGGTCAGCTGATGAATTATGGAATTAAATATAATTCTGATGGGTGTTCATCTCATATAATATGAGAGACAAGATTTTACCATTTCAAAAACAAACACTAATTTTGTGAAGACAATATGGATGTTTAAAACTAACAAATATTTCAAAAAGAGAATGTCTAAAAATATCGTTCCTTGACTAGGATTTACTTTTCAGCCTTTCTTCCATCACCAGTGTTAAAAGGCATTAGTATTGGCCTGAGCTTGCTGAGATGGCAAGCGATTCACTATGCCTTCAGCAAAATATTCTCCTCCTGATTAAAAACCTGTGCGCATTCAAATTTAAACTCAAATTTCACAGAGAAGGCCAGAGATATAGCTCCGTGGCACAAGCATCTGCCTGGCAAGCACAAGGTCCTCAGTTCAACTCCCAGTACTACAAAAAAAAAAAAATTTTCACAGAGAAATGCAAGAAAAGAATGAGGATATTTATCACAGGACCAAAGACAAAAGATAAAAAAGCAAAACATGATTCTCTACAGTATCTAACCTTAATGTGCTATGTTGGCTTTGTAAGTAATGTTTTATTTACTAAATGAAATTGCCCATTTTGTACACAATTATCTATTATATAAATAAGTGCTTATTAGGATGTTTAACTGGATGAAATATGTCTAAAAACAGGCCTCTATCAAAATAAAATGAACTATTGCTTTGTGACTGAAAAGGGCAATGATTTTTTTCATTCCTAAGGAAAACATAACTTTCTTTTTTTCAGAAGACTCTAGGATTTGCTTTGATTTGTTTTTGTTTCTTTCAGCCATGAAATAATTCCTATACTTTAACATATAAAAAACCTCTCTGCCACCTTTCCCCTCATTCTGAGCTTCCAAGACAGTGGCCATGAAATTTAAAACATAAATGTGATGTATGGCAATCATGTCACCACTTTAATTTTTATTCTTAGGACAGAAAGAATAAATCTCAGATTGATGTTTCCATCTCGGCTGGCTAATCTGGCAGGAGGAGCAGCTATCATTTGCCAATAGGTTGAATATCGAAGCTCAGGTTGGGCCGATAAAGCAGGACCTTTCATCAACTGTAAGCTGCAACACACTGAGGTTACAGAGAGCTCAGTAGACAGCAGTGCACTTCACAGAGAAACACAAGGGAGGGGCATCGTTACCTGACTCTGGACATTTCTTAACATGAGAAACATGATGTTAGGTGAAATAAATCAAACACTCAAGCTTAAATGTCCCACGGTTTCTCTTATCTGGGAAACCCACAGTATAAATAAATGAAGGAGCAAAATAAAAGATAGACCGTAGGGAACAGGAGATGCAAAAGAGAAGAGGACCAGGAGATGGGGGGTGTAGGGAGGAGAGAGGAAGAAGAACCAAAAGAAGTAAGGTGTGCTGTGTCCACGCACTGCCTCCCCAAGAGAAATGCAACCACTGTGTACTCGATATGTGGACTAATAAAAATAAGACTAGAAAAACGAAAATCAGGATGATCAGTCACCCTTGTTTAGTTCAAAGGTCATAACGGGCAACATAGACTTCAAATCAAATTTGCTGTTCCCATCTGCTAAGCCCCTAAAATTGGGACCATTAGTTTCCTTAGGCAGACGGGTCTCAACCAACAGGCTGGAGCATTACTGCTAAAACATCCCTCAGGAATACATGGCTGAATAAGTACTTCCTCTACCCTGACTCAGGAATGTATATTATTCTATGAAAACTGTATTTGCCCAAAATAATTTTAAACATAGTTTATTTAGAACAAACCAATTTCCAAGTTAGGAAAATCAATAAATGGAAGAGAAGTAGGCTATAAGTCCTTTGCCTTCCAATTTTGACTGACCCCAGACTTTCTTTTCTTCATATGCATGTCACAAGACACTTCAAGTTTAAAGAGGTCTAAAGACGATAATTTTCTTCATGAAAGTAATCTTCTGAAAGAAAATGTGCTAATTCACTTTGTCCTTATGCATTGATCAGAAGCCATAAGTTTTATTATCATTATCTCTAAGATTCAGCTGTGCCCTCTCAAATACTAGACAGCATTCCCTACTTCTCTCTCTTACAGAGGTATACCAGCCCCACACTGCCCCTATGACCCTGTGATCTTCACTCACCTAACCCACCTACTGACCACCTCTCTCATCCCCATCTCTGGAACCAACCTATACAAACTCTACTAGTTTTTCAAGGTTCCTTTCAAAGCTCTTTTAATCAAGTTATCCTACCCAAATTTGAAACAAATTTTTCACAGAAAAATGGTTCGAGTGATCATCATTGCTTCACTTTAATTTTTGATTAAAAAAATGTTGGCTTTACTGAAAATGACAACTGGATTTTCACATATGAAGGTCTCAACAACATCAGATATTTGGTCCAGCATTGCCTTCAAAATGCTCATCTCAGGCCACCAGGTCAGAAAGACAACAAATATTTTCTAACCACAGTTACTATTGAATCCACTTATTACACAGGCCCCTTTCTTGCCGCATGAAAGATGATAGCTGTTCTTTGACTTCTGCCAGGAGATCCCCGTGACCAAATGGAAAATCACCACTTTGGATATATCAGAAAGGGTAAGCATGAGGGCTTTTGAGGAAGTGTGGTGTCAGTCCAATGATTTTGTTTTGCAGCCCATTATTTCCAGCTGAACCCCATAACTTATGTGCTAGAACCTACTCAGCAACCCTAAAAGCTGGTATTTTTGCCTCCTTCTACGAAAGAAGTTGCAGATTGGGATGTGACTCAACTAAGGTAACCCAGCCCAGTCAGTTTTCAACTCAAACACTGGCCCAAATCCATAACACTTACTTTTTGTTCCTGCCAAAATAAGGATTGTTCTAAAATCCTTGTGTAAAGACACAGTTTTATTGTCTAATGTCCCTTGATAGCACATCCCATTTTCACATGAAGATTAGCAAAGCAAATGTTTTACTATTACAGTGAGATTTCCTCCACCTTTGATAGACAACTGAGAGCTTCATAGATGTTTAATATGAACAAAAGTGAGATTTTAGAGCCACTTGAGAGAATTTCTCACTTCTCCACTCAGGAGCAAGCCCAGGACTTTGCCAAAATGTACCCTATTTCTTTACCCTCAGAATGTATGTCTATTGTTAGAGACTCCAAAACTTATTCAAATTTTAATTAGACGTACAGATGATGGCAATAGTACTCAGACATTATACCTTACACTTATGCAAACAAATGCCTGTGAGCTTTCCTTTACTTCTCTCCTTATCAAAAATACATTAGTTAGAAATCCCATCTGCCCCTAAATTCTTATCTTTAAGGTAAAGAATAATAATTGAATTCTCAATAATGGATAATATTTCCTGGAGCTCATAACATACTTGAATTTAACTGTGGTTTTCAATAGACAATGCTCAGACTTCAAGGAGCATAGAGTATTTCATAAAGTGTGGTTCTGTCTTGGAGATACTTCAGCTCTTGGGTCTCCTGAGCCTTTTGTAGCCTTTGCATGCACAGTAAGAGTGGTCACAAACACATCTCCAAACATCAATTTACGGATAAACATTAATGACACGTTTAAGTCTTTTCCACAAAGAATGAATATTCACATTTCTTCATACATCAAAGATTTCCGATTTTTTAAAAAATTTGCCATGTTGACAAGCTAAACCCAAAATAAGAAAAGCAAAATGTCTGGATTTAATTCTGATTAGTACGAAATAAGCAGTCAAGACTTGGAGCAGGGTTAGATGAGAACAGTTAACAGGTGTCTATTTTGTGCTTGCCATTAGACAGAGAAGGTACACATTATTTTAGGATATTTTCATGAGAACAGTTTTATCCCTCCATACATCTGGAAAATGAGAGTTCAGACTCACCATGTCTTACTCATACATTCCCAGATAGAATTGGTAAAAGTAGGATTAAATTTAGATCTATTTGACTCCAGAGTTGATGCTTTTTGACAAGCCTTAGGAAAAAACTAATTATGGGGTTTGGTTTTTAATAAAGTATCTACCCTAGAGTCCATAAGCAGATTTTCCATTCTTTTCTCTTTTGGTTAAGTTCAGAAGAAAAGTAGGTAGCAGTCCAGGAACGAAGATTCTAGACAGCAATGTGGCCCCCAAAACCAGCCAGCTTGGGTGTGGGAGAAATGGAAATACATTGAGAGAAATCTATCAAGCTTCAGGAGAATTCTTAGAAGAGCTTGGATTTCGAAAAGGACATACGTGAAAGCTGGAAGTAGAAGCAGCACAGCAGAGATGAGTGCGGACGAGGGAGAGACCCTGTCTGCAAGAAGAGGGAGGAAGGGAGCAACCAAGGAGGGCGAGGTGCGCACACTCAGGCCTGAAGGAATTGCACTGAAAGACAGTATTTGTAAAACTCTGATAAAAGGGAAAACCTCTTCAAAAGAAGAGAAATGGCAACTGTTCATGAAAAGTGTTAAATATTCACAGAAATTACAAAAAGACATAGCAAGGCCTATTTGCTGATGTGAAAAACTTCCTTGGTGAAGAAACACATACTTTAGGGGCTGGGGATATAGCTCAGCAGCACAAGTGCCTGCCTGGCAAATGCAAGGTCCTGAGTACCTTAAAAAAAACACACACACACATATATTTTGTAACTTGTGTTTCTTAATCTTTCTTTTTTTTTCAATTCTTGACTTTATCCTGCTCCTGACACAAAGAATTTCCATACAGAGTTTGCATGAACTATAAATCTTCTTCTTTAATGACCTTCTCCCTGACCTCATTTCAGTAAACCCATTCTATGACTAACCCAGAACTGCTTCATTTTTTGAAGCACAAACTCCAATAGCCTCCTCTGATCATGAACTTCTCTTTTCCAGTTCCTCTTGTTCTACAGCACTTGCACTTTGAACTCAGATGGCCCCAAACTTTAACTACATATAATATAAGGTCTCCCCTCCTAGTTTTGATGTGTACCCATAATGGCCCACACCAACAACCCTCTCCTGTCTCAGAAAACAGTGACCTCACATCCACTTAATCTTCCACCTTCTCCATTTCTATAATCAAATCATTGCATCCTCCAGGAAAAAAAAAAAACATGGACACCATAACAACTTTAACAACTTTGCAGTTTAAATCTTTAAAAGGATATTGAATATATTATGGCAATCATATTTTACGTTTCTCTCCCTTGTTGAGTATTTCAGAATTACACCTAAACCTCTTCTCATCACTTTACTCTCTCTGGGTGAGGAGCTGACTCCCCACACTTCAGAGAGAAAAGGGTGAGTAACGAGCTCCCTCACCCTGCTGCCCTCCCACTTGTGGGGTCAGCTTCCTTAAGTCAGGCATACGCTGCGCCCTTCCTTCTGCGCAAGCTTGTCACAGGACAGATACCTTGGTTCTGCTGCGATAAAAAGCATCCACAGTGACCTTCAACAGGCCCTGTTTCCCAGTATCCCCCACCGTACCACAGTGCTTTAGCGTTGGCCACGTGACATCACAGCCACTGAGACAACACCAAATGCAAACTGAGCTCTGAAAAGAGCACTTCCCTGGAGATTTGCCCTCTCTTGCTGCTCTTTGGGACCTTAGGACCGTAACCATGTGAATAACTGAAAGCTAGCAGTGAGACGGAGAAGGACAGAGGGCCCAGTCTCCATCTCAAATGATGCTGAGTAAACTTCCAGCTGGAGTCATTCTACAGCATTCAGCCAATGTAACTCACCAGGTGACCTCAAGCATCAGCCAGCAGAGACTGAAAGAACTGCCCGGTCAACACACAGACCTGTGAGCAGCACCAAATCTGTTGATTCAAGCTACAAGCTGTTGGATTTGTCCCTTATGCAGCAAATGCTAACTGCTCCTGTCTCCATCAGGCACGCTCTCTGACCTCTGTATCCCCACTTTCCTCACTGGCTTCTGCTCAGCTGTAAGCAAATTCAGGCATCTCCAACCTTAGATTCCCACAGCCACTCTCAGCTGCAAGCTTCTTCAAAATCAGACTTTTTCAGAGTTGTCTATTTTCCCTACTCTTCCTACTGTCACATTGAAATCTGGTCGTTGCAGCCACCATGCTGATGAAGTTGCTCTTAAACTTACTCATGAACTTGATAACTTCAGGGACTATTTTTTAATTTTTTTATTTTAAAGAGAATTTAGAAAAACAATAAAAACAGCCAGGCATGGTGGCAGACACCTGTAATCCCAGCACTTGGGAGGCTGAAGCAGGAGGATGAAAAAAAGAAAAATCCAGGCTGCAAAGTGAGCTCAAAGCCAGCCTGAACTGCATAGAGAGACCCTGCCTCAAAAAGACACACACAAAACAACCCTAATAAAAATGACAGAGAATTTCAAACCATTAACAATGGTTATTATATTGCATATATTGCAATGGTTATTATATTGCATATTGTTATCTTTTAAGTATTTGCTCAGATTACCAGACATAGGCATGCAAAATGGATCAAACAATATACACACTAACCATTCCTTTCAATGAATTAATAGAAATTAGTAGTACAATTGTCTTAGCTATCTTGTGTACATAATTTTTTTTCCTTTCATTCCTTTCTCCTTTCCTCCATGCAATCTTTTCTTTCCTTTTGAGCAGTTTTTGATTCGGTGACTACTTTAATGCTTATTTTATTTCAAATTTCTATTTCACATTTGTACATTCACAATATTTACACATCTGTTTGTAATAATCTCACTCCACTATCTTGAAAAAATATCTCCTACCTCTGTTTTAGGACTCAATGCAAATATTATCATTAATTCATACTTTTAAATCCGTGGACTTCACAAGTGTCTTTCTACTTGCCACATGCTTTATTATACTTCTCTTTTTGCTTATAAGCCTTATATTAGATTTTGTGTTTCTCAAAGCACAACATCTATTGTGTGGAAGGGAGTTAATAAATGGTTTGTTGTCAGTAAATGGTCTGTTCACAATAGCCACAAAAAGGGAAAATATCTAGGAATAAATTTAACCAAAGAAATTAATTATGTCTAAGGTGAAAATTATAAGGCATTTATGAAAATATTGAAAAAGATACATATACCACAAAAAATAGAAAGAACTCCCTTGTTCATAAATCGACTGAATTAAAATTATTAAAATGTCCATAAGTACCTCAAATACTTTACAGGTTCAATGTAGTGCCCATCAGAATACCAAGGACAATCTTCACAAAAAGAGAAAAAATCATAGTACTTATATGAAACCATAAAAGACCTAAATGGCCAGAGTAACCCTGAACAAAACCACAAAGCTGAAGATGACAACTGATTTCAAAATGTTCTACAAAACTACACTAATCAAAACTGTAGAGAGATCCGGGGAAGATGGCGACCGGGTGAGCAGCAAGGGAGCGAACCTCCTTAATAAACACCACCAGCTCGAGACAGACTTGGTGAGCGTGAATGCCGGAACCTCGGCTGGGAAGTTTAAACTGGGCGTATTTCTCTGAGATGCCGGGGGAGATGTGGTAGGGCGGACCAGGCTGCCGGGGCGAGACGTGGGAAA
>PVLD010027214.1:7672-21171 GCA_004027595.1 Dinomys branickii | reverse complement strand
ATATACAGACATGCAAATTTAGTCAGACAGTTTATACATCTACAATTCGAAGATATCAATGGATAAAGCAACAACTACTGTTGAGACCATATCACCTTGTCTATAGATTAGTTGTGATTGTACTATTTTCTATGATAATGGGTGTCTGTTTGTCAATATGTTTTTGTACTTTTATGTTTCTAAAATAAAAAAAAAAAAAAAAAAAAAAAAAAAGAAAGGACAGGGGAAGCCAGCTGACTAGAGACTGAGTGAAAGCTAACTAAGCTAAGCGTAAGTGCGATGAATGTGACAACGGAGGAGGGCCAAGGTGACCTGAGCAAATGTGAAGCAAAATGAGGCCTGAGGCCGGGGAGAGGAGAGCAGTGGGAGCTGGGAGGGTGAATGGGATGAGGAGTTCCAGGCAGGGTGGGTGGGGGCAGGAGACAGGAAGCAGAACCCAGGTCTGGGCACCGGTGCTTCACGGGAAGGGAAGGGATGGGGTACGTCAGGGGGTTGGGGTGGGGCAGCGATGAGGTGGGGAAGAGGACAGGCGGAGCTGAGGGGAAGCACGGTCGGGCCGCCTGCAGACAGAGTTACAGAAGGCTGTGGAGCCCCGTGAGGTACAAGGGAGGCTGCAGTTGTCAGGGCCACAAGTGGGGATAGGCAGGGGGACAGCAGAGCTCGGGAAAGAGGCGCGAGCAGCCCGGGTGTTGACACTGGCCTCATGTGCACGGTGTCAGTGTCGGGGCAGTGCAGCAGGTGGGGAGGGAGGGGCCTGGGATAGGACCCCAACTTCCAGGCAGAAGGAGAAGCAGGAGGTGTGGTGTGAGGGAGGTTGAGGAAGTGGGGGTGTTGCTTGGGATCTGGTGAGGGCAGCCGAGGCAAGTGTTGGGGGTGGGACACGGGGGCTTCCTGGCTTCTGTTTCTACCCACTTTTCTCAGGCAAAACACAAAAATCCTAGAGTTCTGCTCACTGTGGACTTGGATGACTGTTTTACCATTTTTATGGGGTTGGCACTGTTATCTCCTCTCCCATTTTTTTTAACAAGTGAGGAAACTGAGGCTGAGGGAGGACCAGGCTTCCAAGGGCCAGTCATAGGTTGAAGCCATGGCGCCCAACTTTTGGATCCCTGTGCCAAGCTGCTGCGCTGCCAGGCTGGCCCCCCGCAGAGTGTGCAGAGCGAGGTGAGATCAGGAGAGGAGCTGTGAGATCCGACCCAGGACCTGTGGTTCTCATTTATGTTTTCACTCTTCTGCGGAGAATCTCACAGAAATGTAGAATGCTTGGATGGTCTGTTAGTCTGCCAAGGCTTTAGTAACAATATACCCTAGACAGAGACCATTTGGCTTAAATAAGGGATATTTATTTTTTTCATGGTTCTCAAGGCTCAAGTCCGAGATAGAAGTGTCAGAATGGTTGGTGTCTCTTGAGGCTTCTCTCCTTGACTTACAAAGGGCTGCCCCCTTGCGGTGTCCTCACATGGCCCTTGCTATGCATAATCAGAGAGAGAGAGAGACACAGTGGGACACAGAGAAACTCTGGTGTCTCTTCTTGTCTCATGCAGACACCAGGCCTGTTGGACCAGAGATCTTTCTCCAAATACAGTCACACTGGGGCTAGGGCTTCACTATATGCACTTTGGGCAAGACATAGCGTATTTTATAATAGAAAATGATTTTGAACCACTACAAAGAAGCTGAATTATTTCCCACAAATGGGCACAAAGTGCCATAATTGGTAGGATAAGTTGTTACCTAGGACAGCATCAGGAGTACTTTTGGTGCTCAATAAATGTTTGTTGAATGAAAGATTAATTTCAGTTTCGCCTACAGTATTCATTTAAAAGCCAAAATGTTTGGAAAGAAAGCCCTTTTGGGGCTCATTTCCATGTAAGAAGAAACTCATTGAGTTAAGGTCTCTCACTCTCCATGCATTTTGATTATTTTGAACATTATGGTGCAAAAGTGCTTTGACAAATGGACAAACTTTCTAAAATACAGCGTACCTTATATAACGTGTAACACATGTCCGTACATTTCCGTGATGTTCGAAAGGAGGCTCTTTGAGCCATTCTTTTTCCTCCAGTCTATGGAAGATCCACTTTGTAGCTGACGTTTCATTTTGGAGATTGGATACATCAAGGATTCTTGGTATGGCTCAGAGGAATGAATTTTAAAGGAAGTGAAGGGTGATCCAGGATGAGGGGATGAACGTAAAAGCCCTTTAACGCTGATCGTATGTAGATACTCTCAGCTAAGTCAATATTTAAAGAAGACACCAGACTAGACTCATAGAGGACCACTGCCTTGGGATTTCAAAGCACTTCTGTTCCAGAGAGCTTGAAACACCAAAATGTGCTTTGGGTTTCGTGTTTACTGTGCTGCAGCAGTGAGTCAAGGAAATGCACTCTTTTTTTTTACCTCCGACGGTTGGTAACCTTGAGCTTTGAATGCATTCCTGCTGTCTCTACAGGCTGATTCACTGGAAGTAGAACGGTAATAATAACAGCATCAACTTAAGGAGGAGTTTCTATGTGCCAAACGCTGTGCTCACTGCCTTGGGGTATCATCTGAGCGACCAGTTGGTTTATGTGTGTTATCACTGTACCCGGATGCTCGGGCTCCTGCTGCACTGTACAGTGGTTTTCCTTCTGATTCATGACAAACATCGGGCATGGGTCCCTTTCTCGCAGCTGGCCCCTTTGTTCATGGATTGGGACTCATGTATGTCCTCTCCTCCTTTCTCCTCTCCTCTCCTCTTGGATGCTGGGGAGAGCCAAGCTCTCGCACTGTGCAGATCAGATCCTCCCACCCGTTCTTCCTCTTCTTTAGGGTTCCCACATCTCCCCTGTAACTTCTATTTCTCCACTTTTGTAGCTGCTGCCTAGTGATTATGGACTCACTCCTTTTGGAGCCTTGGGAGATTTCCATTTTTTTAACTATGTATTTAAAAGTTGGGTTGCTGATTTTACCCGTCATTAGAAAGCATTTTTTTTTTTTGGTTGGGGAAGGAGGAGGGGTGATGCAGAGTTCCCATATTGTGAGCTGTGCTATTTCCCAATTAATGAAAGAAGTTGATGAATATTCTGCTCTCAGCTGTCACAGATTGGAGCTGTGCAAGACTTTGCTACTTACATGGTTGCAAGTGTGGGAGCAGTTGTGGAAAGCAGATTCCTTTGTAAAATTTTGAGAGGTTTTGCAGCTTGGATCCATTGAAGAGCTGGAGTCTGGTTTTACTGACATTTCGTAGGATTTTCTTTCTTTTTTTTTTTGATGTGCTCGAGAAGACATCTAGGCTTAGATACTCCTCTGACATCCACCTTCCTCCCCCAACACACACACACACACACACACACACACACACACACACACAGCCTCATCCCTCAGACCAGATTGGGAGTTCCTAAAGGACATTGCTGTGGCTCTGTCCTCTGGGGCGTCAGATGATCTGCAGCACTGGTATTGGCCACTAGTACCTCTCTCCTTTTGTCTGGAACATGGTAAACTTATTTTAGTGTCATTAAATAGCTTTTACTCTGAAACCCTCCTGCCTAACACAGTTTATTTTTCAGCTACAAACCCATTACTGCCCTGGGCTTTTACCCTGACAGCCAATATTGGATCTGTTTTTGCCTGTAAATCTTGGATTGCTGTCAAATTAAATTTGATGCCTCCCTTTGCCAATCATTAATTGCCTTTCCCTTAATATCCCAGTCATTTCTTTTCCATTTTTGTTGTTGTAGACAGAGTTGATTAAACATTTTGTGTAATCATGAATGGCATTCCATGTTCACTGTTACCAGAGTAGAGCTTGTCAGTGTAGAGGGTGAAAGAAAACAAGCTGGTGATGGGAAGCCTTCTCCCAGGGGAGGTGGTTTTGACTTTAGGGTTTTCATCGAGGGTCTCTTCACCAGCAGAACTTGGAAACCAAGATATCAAATGAGGATGGGGAAAAAACAAAAACAAAAACAAAAACAAAACAAATGAGGATGGGGAAGCCAGGCATGGTGGTGCACACCTGTGCTCCCAGCACTCAGGAGGCTGAGGCACAAGAATTGTGGTGTGTTCCAGGCTAGCCTGAACTACATAGCGAGACTCTAGCTCAAAAAAACAAAACAGAAAAACACCACCAAATGATAATGGGGGACACACCTGGTGTGCTAGTTTCCTGGGGCTACTGTAACAAATTCCCACAAAACCAGTGATTAAAAACAACAGAAAATTATTCTCTATTGTCTGGAGGCTGGAAGTCCGAAATCAGTTTCATTGGACCAAAGTCAAGATATCATCAGGGCCAGGTTTCCCCTAGAGGCCCTCCAGGAGATCTGAACTTTGCCTTTTGCAACTTCTGGTTGGAATACCGCTGGTGTTCCTGGGCTTTTATCCTTTCTTTCCTTTGCATGGTCTTCTTGTGTGTGTGTGTGTGTGTGTGTGTGTGTGGCTTATGAGTTAATGAAAGACAGTTTTCCCATCTTAGGTTCTTTAACGTCATCATGTCTGCAAACACCCTTTTCCCAAATCACGTACTGTTACCAATTCCAGAGATTAGGATATGGGCCTGTCTTCAGGGTGGCCTTTTTCAGCTCTGCTTTTCAGAGGCCTCTGTAAGATGGCCCCAAGCTGGGGCTGGTGGGAGGTGGGAGAACTGGGCAGTTTTCCCTGGGATATTTGCATTTCCCATCTTAGATCACACACTGCCTAGCTGGTCACCTTTGGGAAAGGCAGGTTGAGGGGCAGAAAGAAGAGCAAGAAACTGAGAGAAGTTGGGAGATTGCTTGGAAACAGTCCCTGACTCAAGGTGGTTTAACCTAGAATTTCTGAATGTTATGATGATAAGAGAACAATCTATATTCAGTAGAAACCATAGTTGGTTGTTTTGCATTTTGATCTTTTCCTGGACTGGCACTATGGGGTACAGTCCTTTCTTTCTCCACGCCTGGCAGCAGCAATGAACTCAGCTCCTGGTCAGCTGGTTGACCATGAAGAGGAACAGCTGATGTGCTGCAGCACACTATGTCACTAAGCCAGGCTGGTCCGTGGGTTATGGAATTCAGTGAATTTTCCACTTAATAGGATTTTTGGTGAGTTTATCAAGATGGAACCCATCAAAAATCAAGGAAGATGGGTACTGCATTGTCCAGAAGTAGGAAGGTATAAGAAGAACACCCCTGCCAAGAAAAGACCAGGTGAACCCACCTCGACCTGGCATGTTGGAAGCAAGCACAGTTGAGATTATGATAACCACAGGGTTATCATGATGGCCTGCTACCTGGGAGGAGCCACCTGTGCTCCAAGTACTGTCCATAGGGGTCGCTGTCACAGGTATTTGCTCACCACTTCCTAGGGCCTTACAGGGATCTTGTAGGTACAAAAACCCAGCTTGGTTGGTTCAGCGCTGGGAGTGGGGCTTTGGTGAGGTGGCAGTTGTGGCCTGACTCCCCATGGGTCACATATGGTCTGGTGTGAACAGAGGGGAAGGTGGGGAATTTAGTCAGGAATTGTCAGGAGCCCGCTGGGATTGCAGTGAAGGAGAAGAACAAGGAGCAGGAGAGGCTGCAGGTAAAAGGCACATGCATGGAGAGAGGGGGAAGATTGTACCACATGTTGCTAGCTCAAGAAATGATCACAGTGCAGGTAAAAGATGGTATTGCTTCCTAACACCTTGTTCAATTGTGACCTCATCAGTGGACTGATTCCTTAATGAAACTTGTGGTCTTTCAGAGTGTTTTCTCCTCCCACCCCTCAGCAGTCCTGGACATAGAGCCCAGGGCCTTCACACTGAGCTACTTCCCCAACCCTTTTTAGATTTTGTAGAATTTTGAGTCAGGATCTTGCTAAGTTGCTCAGGCTGATCTTGAATTTGTGATCCTCCTATCTCAGCTTCCCAGAGTCCTGGGATCATAGGTGTGATCCACTCTGCCTGACTTGGAGGATATTTTTGGATCCAGACTGTAATAGTGGTATTATCCATGATTCCAAAGAGGGCCTCAGGAGGCCCGGAGACGTACTCCAGAGGGGTTCTATCAGTTTCTGTCTCTTATTTGCTTCCCCTAGAGAAGGTATTGCTTTCTTGTGACTGCTGTAACAAATTTCTACAAACATGGTGGCTTAATGTGGGGAATGATTTCTCTCATACTTCCTGTGGCCAGACACCTATAATCAAAGTATTAGTAGTGCCCGTGTGCCCTCTGGCACCTCTAGGGTAGGAATCCACCTTCGCCTCTTCCTGTTTCTGAAGGATGTCAGTGATCCTTGGCTTGTGACCCCATCTCTCATCTCCACCTCCTTCTTCACGTGGCCCCTTCCTTTCCTTATTTGTGCAAAATTTTCCTCTGTCTCTATTTCATAAGGACATGTACGACATGTAGGGCCCACCCGGGGAATCCAGGTGAATCTCCTCTCAAAATGTTGCACTGAACCCTCTCTGCAGTCTTTTTTCCCAAATACAGTCACATTGATGTGATTCAGGGATTTGCATTTAATTCTTTTTGGCTATTATTCAACCTAGCACAGGCAATTAAGCTAAATAAGTTACCCTAACAATACTTATGTGCTCTGTTAAAAGAAAAAAGGCTGATCATCTCACTGTCTTGCTTTTAGACTGCTGTTTATTCATAGTACTTTTAAGATTTTGTTGCCAAACGGTGTAATTTTTGTAACATTGCAGCAGAGTTAAGTGGAGATAGAACTTAATTGTATTTTTCAGCATCTTTCTCCCATTCTCCCAAGAGGATAGACATAAATATATTTAGAGTGGAATCAGGAAGAAGTATAATTTATAAAGCTGCTAGTCTAGCCTCTGTTGAGTGAGATGGGTTGACCCACAGCCACAGTGAAAGTAACTTCCGAGGGCCAGGAATACTGGCCTGGGACTTGGGACACACAGGTTCCCGCTGTGAGATACCTGTGAGCAGAGGCCTTCCCAGCTTGTCCTGTTCCCTTTGTTGATCACCATCAGCCTGTAGTTGTTCTCCATATCTTTGGATACAGGGCCTGAAATTCCCTTTTAAGACAAAACTTTGCTCTTCAGCAGAGATAACAGATTCAGCTGTTTACAGCTGCTTTTGCTTGGTGATTGCATTGGTTAGTATCTCGCTGGTCACTTAGTGTTTATAAGACAATGTGTGCAGGGAAGAGGAGTGGGCCTTATTATAGCAATGAGAGTTTACAGTGCCAAGGAGGAACACGGGGAGGAGGTCTCCCTAGAAAGAGAAGGTCTCTTGAGTTGGCCTTTGGCCACTGGGGTATTTGAGTGCGTGAAGGAAACCAGGTGCCCATGGTACAACTGACAAGAACATGCCCAACAAGCTTTGTGCAGTAAGCCCTGAAAAGCTTTGCAAGATATCAGGCTTCCCTCTGATTTTGAGGCAGGGCATGGAGTGAATTCAGGAGTCTAGGATGACAGTCTTAGAGAAGAACTAGGGCAGCAGTGCCCTAGTCTAGGCTGGCTGCTGGTGTGTGTGGTATCTACTTTTTCCTTTTCCTTTCTTTTTTTAGTATTGTTTTACAGCTTTTTTGAGACTTAAGTGATAGCAAAGTAGAGCGTAACGTTCTGTGCAGAGTGTGATGTTTTGATATGTGTGTACATTGTGAAATGGCTACCACTGTCAAGCTCATTAACATGTCCATCACCTCAGAGTTACCATTTTGTGTGTGTGTTAAGAATGTTTAAGATCTACTCCCTTAGCAGTTTTCAAGCGTGCAATGCTTTGTTGTGAACTGCAGTCACCATGCAGTACATTAGATCTAAGGTTTTGTGTTTTTTCGAACTCAGGACCTTGCACTTGCCAGGCAGACACTTGTGCCACTGAGCTACATCCCCAGCCCCAGATGTAAGGTTTTTATTTATTCATTTTGTCATGAACTATGTGCATAGATTACATTTGAGTCTCTCACTCCAAAACTATCCATCACTTACCTATATATCTATAATGCTGTACTAATATACTGAGGGCACTGTGAGACAAGTATAAAATATAATCACTGAAGAGGCAGTTAATAGAAATGGACAGGCTGCTGCCTTTGTCCTCCGGCCAGTGGCTCACAGGCTCTGCACTGGGCATTCCTGAGAAACAGGGGCACCGTGTGGAAAGGCGCAGGGTGACTAGAGGGGCGGTGAGGCAGGGGCAGCTGGCTGTGGCACTGGCACCACTCCGTGGCTGGTCAGATACCAGGGGAGGCCAAAGAAACAGTAGGGAGAGCCCCTTGCCCCGAACGTTGGGACTTCACTCCTGTCCTCTTCTCCGAAGGAACCATCTGACATTAACCCTTGGTTGAGCATTCTGGGACCCTAGTTCTAGAACTTTGAAGTTTGCTTAAGTAAATTCCATTCTCTTCCTTAACAAATGAAACTTTCGTGTTTTTTTTCCCTGATATTCTACTTTTTCCTTTGATGCCACTTTAATTAATTAATAATTTTTTCATGGTGCTGGCACTGGAACCCAGGGACTTGTGCGTGCTAGGCATTCACTGTACCACCAAGCCACATCTCTACTCTTGATAATGTTGTATTTTTCTAGAGTTCTTGACAGTATTTGAGGAATAACCTTTGCCCTCAGTGTCTCATAACACTCATGCTCTTGACTTCTTAGGTGGCCATCAAAGTCATTGATAAGAAGAGAGCCAAAAAGGATACTTATGTCACCAAAAACCTGCGGCGAGAGGGGCAGATCCAGCAGATGATCCGCCACCCCAACATCACGCAGCTCCTGGATATCTTAGAGACAGAAAACAGCTACTACCTGGTCATGGAGCTGTGCCCTGGGGGTAACCTGATGCACAAGATCTATGAGAAAAAAAGGCTGGAGGAGTCCGAAGCCCGCAGATACATCCGGCAGCTCATCTCCGCGGTGGAGCACCTGCACCGGGTCGGGGTGGTCCACAGGTAAGGGCTGTGTCATGCTCATGGTCGCCAAGTCTTTGCTAAATGGATGCTCCAAGCAAGGCTGAGTGATGGAATCCTATTTCACAAGTTCTCTACAGAATTGTTTTATAAATTGGGTTAACATCAATGTGGTGTTCAAAGAGTAGAGTGTAAAGCCGGGGTGCCCGAGCTTGTGTCCTAGTTCTGTCCTTTGATGGTTCTTTGACCTTGGGCAACTTACTTCACTTCTCTGAACTTCACCCTCTTCATCTGTGAAATGGTAATAATGCTACTTCTGTCCATTGATGTCATGATCCATGAATTGATAGAAAGCTTGAACCGTGCTGGGTGCTCAGTAACCACCAGGTAAGTGCTAGGTACTGTTATTATTTACAAAGTTAGGAGACCAGTGTCTCAGGTGTCTGAAAAAGAATCCAGGCTGAGAGAGCCTGAGGTGACCGCTCAGCTGTTCCTAGGGACAGTGCTTTCATTGTGTGTCAAGTGTAACTGCTCGGCCGTTTCATGCAGTTGAATCCAATCCACTATTCGAAGTGTGGACTTGCCCTTGAAGTCTAGAACTGTTCCCTGGAAACCAATTAGTTTACACCAGCTTGTTCTCTCCTAGGAAGGGGCTCTACAAAGAATCTGGACGAAAACACTGTTCTCCAGTGTTGCTGTTGGTGTTGGTTGCCTACTTTTGCCTATGATAATAAACTTTAAAAAGTAAAAATGCCCTCTATCCCTTCCCCCACATTATTGATTTCACTAATAAATGTACGGTTCTTCCTCCATGAAATCCTTCATCACTAGTTACTCAGTTATTGAGAAAAATTAATAATCATGCTTAATTAATTCTCATTTTAAGAAATACACTCAAGGCATAAGACATATGTATGGATCCTCGCTTATGCACATATGTGTAAACATTTCAAAATTGAGATCTGATTTACATATGCTCTAAAACTCACCATATGAAATGTGTAATCCAGTGGTTTTAGCTTATTCAGTGCTGTGCAACTATCATCACCATCTAATTTTAGAATATTTTTATTATCCCCAAAAGAAACCCTGGCCCATTAGTAGTTGTTCCCCTTTTGCTAACTCCTGGCAGCTACTAACCTGTGTTCTGTGTCTATGGATTTGCCTGCTCTGGACATGTCACATAAATGGAATCATTCAGTCTGCAGAGTGTCTTTTGTGATTGATGTTTTCTGCTTAGCAAAATACTGTTCAGATTCACCCGTGTTGCAGCATGTATTAGTAGTGCCTTCCTTTTTATAGGCAAATAGCATTGCATTGCGTGGATCCATCCCCCTTGGTTGATCTTTTTATCAACCAGCGGATTTTGAGTTGTTTCCACTTTTGGGCGATTATGAGCAATGTTGCAGTGAGCACTTGTAGACAGGTTTTTGTGTGAACATGCTTTCATTTCTCTTACTGTGCTGGGAGTAGAATTGCTGGGTCATACAACAACGCCCAGTTAAATCCTTTGAAGAAACGTGCATTTCTTTCAAAATTTAACACCTGACGGTACCTTTTATCTGTCTGAAAGCGGTTCATGTTCTGATCAGTGAAGAAAGCAGTTTGAGGCCATGCTTTGCAGGCAGAGAGGGCTGTGTCCTCCCTAATGAGACTGGCATCACCAGTGCTCAGCTTTGTCGCTGCTAAGCCCAAGGACCACGAAGAAGTCCCTCTGCTCAGTGCTTTCCAGGAGGCAGCCCTGGCCAGGCTCTGTGAGGGCTCATCCGCCGAGGGCAGGGAGTGTCTTCACAGACACCTCTTATTTGCACGTGCTCCTACAGTCACAACTTATGAGAACCCTTTGGGTTTACATCACCGAGGATGGGAACATTCAGAAATTAGAAGTGCATAGAGCTGTTTTTGGCTCTTCCCAACAATGCCCTGGTGTCACCCGCAGTGTCATGGCTCTGCCATTATTAGGAAAATGATGCTTGTAAGGGTGCCTGGCTCTCTCTTTGTTTATTAAGATGACAGAGGCAGAAGCCTCATGAATGAAAGAGCTGGGATTACTGACTCCGAGGGTCACAGCAGAAAATAGAACCAGGGAACTGCAAGTGGCAGACCTTTCTGTAGGACCCGGGGTGTTTTTCCAAGGGCTTCGTGCTGTCAGAAATGAGAAGAGTGCCGAGCCCCTCAGGATCATGAGGACAACAAAGGAAAATCAAGCGAGAGCTGTGCGCTGCACACCGGTCTCTGCTGCAGGAAATTCTCAACAACCCTTTTAAAGTAATTTTAACAAAATCCAATCCCTCTCAGTGCAATTACTGTCAGAATGTCAAAGGAATGAATTTAATAATGTTTTGATAGTGAAGACAGTATGCTGCTTCTCTCTCCTATCTCCAGCTCACGGCTTCTTCTCTCTCCCTGGAAATATATTCATAACCCAGGAATGGTGAGAGCTCAGATCTTTGAAAATATGAGGACAATGGAAATAGAGATTTGGAAGGATTTCTTGGCTTTTCTTTCTAGAAATCATGCTATTGTCTGTCACTGCTCCTGGGCATAGGCGATCAGGTGGTCAATGGCCCCTTACAATGTTTGCTTAGAATATATTTTTGGGTGCCACCAGCTGAAACTCTTGACTTTGGAAGATTCTGTACTATTATTTTTTAGCATCTGTAGTTTGGCTTGCCACTGGTTTCATTTGTACTGTAATTGCTTTGTGTACTTTTTTTACTGTACCCCTCTCCCATAGTGGTGAATTTTTTTCTTTGTGCTGCAGATGAGGAATGAACTTTCTAAATTATTTTAAGGTTAGATTTTTTTTTTTCAGATGAGTGAGATGGTATAACATTTCAGAGAAGCCCTGGAGTACCTGGTGGGAAGATTTCTGAACAAATAGATTGTATCGTCCAAAAGGATTCACAGTGGTTTTTTCTGGTTGCAGGTGTACAGTGATTTAAAAAGCTTTTGGCTCCTAGTCAGCTGATGTGAAACTCAGTTCTTGATTAGGAAGACACTAGACTGTTATGTCACAATCAACTCAGTGCTACCACAGACATCATTTTCTGTGATATGAATTCTGAATATTTATTTACCTGCCCAGAACTACTTAAATATCATTTTAAAGGCATAAATCTTAGGGACTGGTAAGTGGCTCACTGGCAGAACACTTGTCTGGCAAGCACCAGGCCTGGGGTACTATCCCTAGCACTGAAAAACAAAGCCACGCTTTCAAAAATCATATAACTATTATTATAAATGGAATTTAAACCCATGCAAGCTGATTTCCAAGTTTGTATGAAACTAAACTTGCCTGGCATCTTTGGGTCTTTTGCTATTAATAGGGCTGTTATTCATTTTCACATAGGTAGAGCGTGAGCTACCTTTTTCATTATTCCATTTCAGGAAAGCCTGAAATACTCACATTTAAAATATAACCACTTTGTTTTTTTTTCTTTTCCTCCCCCTCCAACATACTCTCCCAGCAGGATGCCAACACCTGGTGATTTGCCTATTGTATACAGAGCGTTGACTCTTAGTATGAATCAACCAGAAGCCTGATTCTACTAAGAGGCTAATTTGAGATTCATCTGCTTATTCAAAATAACAAAGGCCAATCAAACTATACAGACCAAACAGGAGAGGATAACACAATACCACTGCCCCTAAGCAGGAAGGACCAGCTGTGGGACTGTAGGGTGACAAGAAAGGGACTATGATCAAAGGCTGCTGGAACCAGTGCGTGGACATGTGTCAACCTCGCCACTCCTGGGGCCATGACCTTCATTCATCAATATGAGGGAAAGTCCTTTGGAGCCCAGAAAGAATGCAGTGGAAGGGTAGGGGCCCTGCTTTGTTCTTTTTGGGTCTGACAAGAAGCGGGCCCAACCTGTTTTGGTGAGGGATTAAGAAGTTCTTTTAAATTGTAGGTTTTTTTTTTCTCCTCAAGGGAAGGGAGAAGGCAGATGAGAGGGCAATCATTTCTGCTCATGTTTAGAAACTGTTTAGGATACCAGGCCTTTCTGCTAAGAGCAAACACATACCTGGAGGCCCTCGTTGCATCAAAGGTTTTGGGTGTAATTGGTGTTTTAGTCACTTTCTCATCACTAAGATGCAATATTGGACACCCACACATTGATAGAGGGGAGGCATACTTGGGCTCCAGGTTTTGAAAAGTTTCAGTCCATAGTTGGCTGGCTTCAAAGCAGACAATGCATGGCAGAAGGGTCTTGCACTGTTCACATCTTGTTGACCAGGAACAGAGGCAGAGAGAGAGGGGCTGTGTCCTCAGTGACCTCCCTTTTCTGACCGAAAGCACACCGAGCTATTGAATCCATGAATGGACTAACCTACAGATGACGGTGGCACCCCCATGGTCCAATCAACTTCTGGAAGCCCCACCTCTGAGCCCATGAGGCCTTTGGGGAACAATTTAGGTCTGAACTATAACAATTGTGCTTTGAAAAATGTGATCACAAATGCATGATTTTTTTTTTTTTATTTTTTATTTTAGAAACATAAAAGTACAAAAACATATTGACAGACACCCATTATCATAGAAAATAGTACAATCACAACTAATCTATAGACAAGGTGATATGGTCTCAACAGTAGTTGTTGCTTTATCCATTGATATCTTCGAATTGTAGGTGTATGGACCCATATACAGACATGCAAATTTAGTCAGACAGTT
>PVLD010027213.1:0-21074 GCA_004027595.1 Dinomys branickii | reverse complement strand
TAAACATTAAAACCCATAGCTCCCTCTCTAGCACCTGAGATAGGTTGTGGCAAGATGGAAAATGTAAAAAGCTTGCACAGATCTGCCCCGACAGCATTGCCAGTTGAAATGCTCATGGAGGAATGGGGTGGCATTGCTCACTGCCTGAAGCTTTCTTCAGACATTTCATGTTCCTGGGCTCTTTAAATTCCATAGGTTTCCACTTTCAGCTTCACTCTCACAGTTTCATGCATTGTCCCCTCGGAGACACACTGCCTCCCCTCCCATGCCTTCTTCTGCTATCTGAGCAGAAGCCTCTCTCACAACTTTCACATCCTGCATACTCACAAACCTGCACCATGTGATGCCAAGGTCTTCTACTAGCTCAAGCAGTAGCCAGCACCCTGAACATGGCTGCAGAGGTCACAGAGTACCTGGATGGCTGAACTCCAGGAAACTTTCCTACTTGGTCCTGAATGAGCCAGGCTCCCTGGGGGTCTCCTCACAGAAAATTTTTTTCACCTTTATACCTTGGAGCCTGTGAAGGGTGGGGTTCTGCTGATTCCTGAGATGCCCTCAAGCCATTTTTATATTTTTCTTATGCATAGCACTTGGCTTCTTTATAATGCTAATCTTTTCAGCAGACAAGCTGTCAAAGGCCCAAACCCTGAGAACACTTTACACTTTTCAAATGAATTTTCTGCCTCTGATGGTTAGTATAAACCTGGATAAAAGCTGCTAGCAATACTCATACTACATACTGAACAGTGAGCCACCTTGAAGTTTCCATTGCCCGATTCATTAGTCTGCTTCTTTTAATTTCAGTCTCCCACCACGTCTCAGACATGAACAAAATATAGACAAATTTTTCTGTCAGAATGTAATACACATGGTCTAAAGTACAACTACCAACTGAGTCTTTGTTACCAACTGAAACTTTCTGAGCCTGGTCTTTAATGCCTGTAATTCTATCATCATTCTGGTCTTATGGTCTCTGACCAGAATCTCCCATTGAGCACCATGTACAGCACACAGGGCTTCTCTAACCAGCATCTCCAATCTTTCCAATCTCCTGTGGCTAGCCACTTAAATAAGCTTTTGAATCTCATGATCAAGCAGTCACTCCAACAACCTCACTTCTCAAGTACCACAATCTGTGTTAGTCACTTAGTCACTTTCTACTTGGTGAGCCACAATAACTGACAACCACAATTTAAAGAAGGGAAAGTTTATTTTGGCTTATTTTTTTTATTTTAAAGACAAAAGAATGGAGACATATGAACCAGAACAAGCCATAAACAATATCGAAAATACAAAATTATAGAGAACATAGCAGGGAATTAGCACTGGATGCTGTACTACATAATGTCATCTTCACACTAGTTAACACACAAACATTAAAGGAAATACCAAATTATAGAGAAGATAGTAGGGAATCAGCACTGGATGCTGCATAACATAAAGTTATCTTCACTTCTGTTAATACAAAGACAATTGAGGAAATACAAATTATAGAGAACATAGAAGGGAATTAGCTCTGGATGCTGTCCTACATAATGTTACTGTCACACGTTACTCAGTTACACAGATGATGGCCCATTTGATCATTCAATTTTCTCCTCCCTCATCTCCGTTGCCCTACCACTCAATCAGTCATCTTCCCTGTGATAATAACTGTATTCCTGGCTTTATCTATACCACTGGGCTATCGCCTTGGGAAGAGATACAGCTACCTCAGACTATACTATAGCATACATGGGTGTATACAAACTGCCATGGTCGGAGGTGGAAAAGCACCTACGCTCACAGAGGACCACCTGGCTCCACCCCGTCACCATGCTATGGAAGGGGGCAGGTTCAGTCGATGGGGCACCCTCACCGGGGCCCACAGCAGAGCAGCCACGGGGCCCTCAGTGGAGCAGCCACGGGGCATGCGCCCCCATTGGGGTGCCCTCGGTGACCCTTTCGGCTCTGTCCCATTGCCTTCATGCCAGAGGCCCTTTCTTCTCCTCCTCCCTCCTCCTGATCTCCAGTATTACTGTTCCCTACCCCTTGAAACTGGGCATTGGAAGAACTTACGATGCTTGGTATAAGGGCTTGAAATCTCCCCGGCCCGTTCTCACTGTGTTAGTTCAGGGTACGAACTGAGTCTAAAGATTAGTTCTAGAATAGAGTTGGAGGATTTTCTCGGGTCTGCTGTATAGAGTACGTTGGTTTTTCAGACTCCCAGTCTGCTGCTTTTCATCTAATTTGTTGCTATGGGTTCATGCAAGGTTCATATGTGCCAGCTGTAAGGAGTCTGTCTTGGTGCTCACATTAATACTTTGGAGTGAGTCCTGAAGACCATGGATTCGTCCCATTGTTGCCAGGAACAGGCAGTGCTTGCTCAAGCCACCAAGACTCAAGGTGCTCCCAGAGAGAGTTCAGGGTGAGAGCCGAGTTCCGGCAACCCAGCTCGTGCTTCCTTCCTGATGTTGGAGTGAGAAGGGCGTGGAGCCACGTGATCCACCTCCATCTGCATCTCCCTCCAGTTGCAGTGCTGGAGCCCCTGTCTGCTCCTCGGCTGGATCCCTGGGAGCCGCTGCGGCTCACCACTGAGGTTCCCCACTGCTCTCCGCTGGTAGCTGCTCACCCAGCAGAGAGGCAGGGGGCCACCCCCTCGAGGCAGATGCAGAGCCAGGTGTGGTGGGCTGTGTAGTAGTTGTACTGATTCTCTCCAGGCACTGATTAGGAAGGTTGACACAGGGTGGGGTCTCTGCCCCAGTGGCTGTCACAACCTCTCACTCTCACACTGGGTTCGACAACTGCTCCAGGCTGCCATTGCCTCCTTTCCTGGCTGCACCCTCCTCTCTCCAGCCCTGGACCAGCTCTCGAAACTCCGCTCTCCCCTGGCCGACTTGGGAGGCTTCCATGAACGTGGGCCTCCGAAGCTGAAGCTGCGAATGCCAGAACAAGGGCGCGGGCCATGGGTGTGCTTGGAGCGGTGACTTCCTCCTTCTCCTCTCCCCCTGACTCTGCCAGGGGGATCTCCGATACTCTCCTCCAGCAGAGGCTTTGCTTAGTCTTTCTGAGGGCTTCAATTCCCATTTCAGATCCTTCCTGAGTTCAGGATACCCACCTCTTTCCCTTCTGTCCTTCACATGTTGCTATATTCCTATATTCCTTTGTCTGAGTGGCATTCCTCTGGGAGGTTCTCTCTCCACTGCCTACCCGGTCACCATCTTGAAGTCCTCTCATAAAATTTATTTAGTTATTTGTTACTTTCTAGTGAGTTGACCATTACATTTCTAAAGTTCTGAAATGGCCAACAGACCATAGAAAGATACCACTTTAGGCTCCTGCTTGAAACCAACAGCTACAGAAAACTGCTGGCCTTGATTCAGGGCCACTGGCTTATATTTTTAGTCTGTGGTCATCTGGCTGAAAGACAAAAAGGGCATGGTTGAGGGACTTTGGTGGAGAAAAGCTGCTCATGGAATGGTGTCAAGGAAGCAAAGAGAGAAGACAGGTATCAGATAGGAAGCTGTGTCCTTCCAGGTCATGCTAACCTCCTAATAAACCCTGCTTCCTAACAGCACACTTACTTCTGAACTCATCAATAGATCAATCCACACATAAGCACAGGTACCCACGGTTTAATCTAAAAAGCCTCTGAACACACGAGGTTTTGGGAGAACATTCCAAATGTAAACTATAAAAAGGATAGAGTATGAGGTTTTTCCCTCTGTATTTTGTTGTCCAATACAGTGTTTGGCATTTAGCACAATATCATTAAACATTTGTTGAGTGAATTAATAAGTGAAAAGCATAGATGGATGGATAGAAAGAAGACAGATGACTGTTTTGGTTACTTTTCTCTTGTTGCTGAGACAAAATACCCAACACCCAAAATTAAGGAAAGAAAGGTTTGTTTAGCTTACAGTTAGTGGAGGTTTCAATCCAGATCTGGCTGGTTCTGAGGCAGAGTGGCACATGGCAGAGGGCAAATATTCATGGTGGCAGCAAAAACAACAAGGACGAAAGGGAGGAATGGGGGGAAAGCAGCCTCTTTCCTTCCTTCACATTGTAAACCACCTACCCCCACCCAGAGGGTGGGTACCTCTCACACACCCTCTATGCCCTCCTCTTCCACAGGCTCAGGATGTATACAAAGTAAGCACCTGGCTTCCTGCTGAGTCATTGAACCAAACCTCTAGACTCCTCAAGTTGACACAATGTATCAACCATAATAATGAGAGATAGATAGATGATAGACAGATAGATAGATGTAAGCCAAGTCAACCTATGGCAAGATGATGTTGGTTTTCAATGCTTAAACTTTCTCTAGATAAACACTAAATCTGTAGGCTCTGATATAAGCTGTGTAAACTTGACTGAGGCATGTATAGAGACTAGACATTATTCACATCTCAGATATCAGTTTTAAACATAATCAGTTATTAATAAAGGAAATCATGAAGAGGGAGCACTTATCAAGGACTCAGTATTTTGTTATTACATTCTACTGTATGATCTTCAATAAATAGTAACGAGGTACTTTCTGTTTCAAAATACATCACTACATACAAGATCAAGTATCAAACATCTGCTATTATTGTTTTTTTGTTTTTTTATTTTAAGAATAAAGGAAGAAAACATATTAACAAACAGACATCCATTTACAAAATAGCGTGAGAACAATACAAATAATACAGAATTACAGGCAAAGTGGTAGGAAATTAACAATGGTTGTTGTATTACATATTGATATCTTCAAGTGATTTCTCAGGAAAACAGAGACATGCAGTAATGATCAAACCAGTAATCGTTAACTGTTCCTTTCAGTAAAGCAATAGAAGACAGTAGTACAACTGTTAGCTATCCTGTATGTTATTATTGTTTTGTCTTTTCACATCTATTTGTACCTCTCTCCTTGAAGAATATCTTCGTTCTTAAGCATCTTGACCAGCTTCCCTTTTGTTGGTGTTTGCCTACAGTCATATAAACACACAATCTCTGTTATCTCTAAACATAATTCAGAGATATCTAGTGTCCCTTGTCGCTGTTTCTCCACTGCCTGCCTCACCACGCCCTATCTCTCACTCTTGCTTAACTTCTTCAGTGTTGGATGCCATTTTCCTTTTTTTTATTTCCCCTTCCCTGGATTACTAACTTTTAATATTGGGTCTAGTATATTAGCAAAGATAGATATAATTGGTAATTGTAAGTACCAATTTGTTTAACCTCTTTTGAGTGCCAGTGTATGTATAGAGCAATTCTGCTTTTTATAAATATAAATTATTAACCAAATTTTTAACAATGACATGCTGAATTATATGTGGAAATAATGAATATTTTAGAATGGTGAACCTATGAGCAATTTTATTCAATTTTTTAATATTTTTCTCTTTCTAGTAAGTATATACTTTATTATATTGTGGAACCAGCTGTTTGAAACTATAAATTAAATAAGTGAGTTATCTTTCCTTTACAGGGATGTGAAGGAAGGGTGCTGGTTTCCTGTTTAAGCCAGGGATAACAAGGTACTTTATTAAATCAGGGATGTTTTTTCATATGAGCCAAATCTCTTTCTGTAATTAATTTAATTACATTTAATTTGCATTGTTGACAGTCCAATATGAGAATATTCTGCCTCATTTTTATGATTTTTCTGAACAATACCTATTCTTTTAGAACTGGGTTTTTATATCTGTTTTGTTTTTATTGATTCATTTTAGAAATTTATATCCAGTAATTTCACCAACTGGTACCAACTGCTTTGGGATATTAAACAAACAAAAACCTCTTAATTAATTTTTTCATTTATTTAAATAATTTTCCCATCCCACTGGTATTATCTATTTATTAACTTTTCATTGGTCACTTCACTTCTTCTCCTTGACATACCCTTCCTACCTAAAATGGTTTATTACTCTTGAGAAACAATAATTTCACATATAGCTTTCCACTGGGTTCAAATTCCAGCTCAGACATTTGGAAGCTATGTCTGAGACACCCAGTAGCTGTGTAACTTAGAAGAAGCTATTCAACTTTTTCAAGATTTGGTTTCCTAATCTATAAAATGTAAATCTGCATTTACCTCATAAGGTTGATAGGACTAAATGAGCTAATACAGTTGAGTTACCTAGAACAACGCATGGTATGTGATAAAAGCGATGTAAGAAAGGGGTCACTATCAGACTATTGATTGTACTTCCCCTCTTCAGTCAGTCTCTTAATTCACTGCAGTAAAGCAACACTCTATTTGCATTAATTATACTAATTGCTGGAAACAGCAATGGAGCCTTGACATTCATTAAGTCTAGGAGAAATGAATCACATTTAGAGGCTACCTCCTTGTGAACATCCTCTGCAATGCGCCCTTCACATCAGGGTTCCTCAGGCTGTAGATGAGTGGGTTCAGCATGGGGCTGATGACAGTGTTGAGGATTCCAATGCCTTTGTCCTTGTCTGATGCTTCCACTGAACCCATCCTCATGTAGCTGAAGACACCGGTCCCGTAGAAGATGCCCACCACAGCGAGGTGAGAGCTGCACGTGGAGAAGGCTTTCTTCCTGCCCTCAGCAGAGCGGATTCTCAAAACAGCAGCTGCCACATGAGCATAGGACACAGTGATGAGAACTAACGGGGCCACTCCCATAAAGGCTGCTGCTACAAAAAGCAGTCGTTCATTCAGTTGGGTGCTGGAGCAGGAGAGCTGGAAAAGCTGAGGGAGGTCACAGTAGAAGTGATTGATCACATTGGGGCCACAGAATCTCAGAGTAGACACAGCAACAGTTTGGGTCAGAGCATTGGTGAAGGAAAAAAAACATGACATGCCCACGGAGGCTTTCTGGATTCCCCAGCTCATGCGGGTGCTGTAGGTGAGGGGCTGGCAGATGGCCAGGTAGCGGTCATAGGCCATGACAGTCAGCAGGAAGCAGTCTGCCCCAGCCAGGAGGTGGAAGAAGAAGAGCTGTGAGAGGCAGGCTCTATAGGGGATGCTTCTGTCATTGAATAGGAATTGCCTCAGCATGGCAGGGACTGTGACGGTGATGCACCCAACATCCAGCAGGGACAAGTTCCCCAGGAAGAAGTACATGGGGGTGTGGAGTTTGGGTTCCGTGAGGATGGCAGCAAGGATGCTGAAGTTGCCACCAATAGTAGCTGCATAAGCTAGAAGGAAGATGACAAAAAGCATAGTTTGTAGGGCTGGAGAATCTGTTAGACCCAGCAGAACAAACTTAGTCACAAATGAATCATTTCCTGAGTTTTCCAATTCCATCTCAGGCTTCCAACAGCAGTAGACTGAGCAATGGTTGAAGGTGCCAACAGCGACAAAAATATGAATGAGGTCTGGATAACAACCTCCAAATATAGCAGTGTCCAGGAGAGGCTAGGATGCCAAGACATATACAGTTTAAGGGAAAGAAAGTTAAAGATTGGGAAATAATAGGAAAAAATTTGATAAATGTGACTCTTCATAGGTAAGAACAATTATGCTGGGAAGACTCAGAGAACTGATATAAAATTCTTCCATTTGGGAACAAAACTTTGGAAACAAATGAGGAACAGATGTGCTCTTTGAAAGTTAGAGGGAAAGATGGTTTCTCTGAAACCAGAATTCAGGGAAGGAAACTACAAATGTGCACATGATGGCATGGCCATCATCTTAGTGTATAATATTTCAGAGGATGAAAGAGAAACTTCAGAAGAAAAGGGTGGTATGGCCCTCCCACCTGTATCCCCACAACTTGCATGTACATATGTTATCAAACCGATACTTCTTGTTATTTTTAGAGGATTGGTTCTAGGACTCCTCAGATCGCAAAATCTTCCAGCCTCAAATTGTGTAGAAAATGCCATAATATCAGTATATAACCTATGCACATCCTCCCTCATCCTTTAAGCCCTCTATAGAGTATTTACAATGCCTCTTCTAATGTCCATACTATCTAAATAGCTGTTGTCTTGCATCATTTAGGAAATGATGATAAGGAATAGTCTCTACGTGTTCAGTACAGATGCAATTTTTGCAAATACTTTCAAATCATAGTTGCTTGAAACCGGTCGGACCTGCAGATGTGGAACTCACAGGTGGAGAGGGCTGACTGCAAGTTATGGTGACAGAGGTGACAATGGCAGCCTGCGTATTAAAGGGTTACTTGTGAAGCTATAAAATTTGGACTGTATTTTTTAGGGGAAAATGTGAAATGCAATGAAAAGTATGGCAAATAAATGTTGGAGACATTTCTAATTCTAAACATAGTGACTTTTAGATTTTTCCAAATAAATACTAAGACTCTATTGCATTTCCCCATATAGAGCCTGGATAACTTGGGCTTTAATCAAGGTGGGAGTTTCAAGGCTTAAGCTCCCAGGTGGTTTGAGCGGATACACAGCAGATTTGCCTCACTGGATACTCAGTTGAACTCTTATACCTCAAGTCTTGAGTAAGCAGGTATCCAGACCCTGAATTCTCCTCTGCTTCCAATTCCACTACCCCACAACTTTTGCTGTTCTGTCTCTTGAATTTAATCATACACCATTTAATCTACATACTGTCATGGGTCTAATGACCAAATAAATCTGCTACAGGGCTGCAAGCACCCTGAATACACGATCAGTTAGTTGATGCTCTCCCAGTGCCAAAGAAGTCACTCAAATAAAATGGCCAGTAATCCATTCCAACCTCCGGATAAGGAGTAGATAATTAATTATGTGGATCTTAGATCTTGGAAACAACCCAAATGCCCACCAACCAAGGAATGGATAAAACAGATGTGGTCTTTTTACACAATGAAGTACTACTCAGACATAAAGAAGGATAAACTGGAGACTTTTATAGGTAAATTGATGCAACTGGACACCATCCTCATAAAATAAACCAGATACACATGTGTAAATATTGTATTGTCTCCCTAGTGTGAGAAGCTGAAAGAATAAATAAGATCCAAAAGTACAATAGATACTGTAAAAAGAGAAGAAACTTCAAAAGGAAAGAAAGGGGCTGGGGATATAGCTCAGTGGAATAAGCGCTTGCCTAGCAAGTGCAGGGTCCTGAGTTCGATCCCCAGTACCGAAAAAAAAAAAAAACTGGTATTATGGAACGGAGAAAAGAAGGAAGGGAAAAGCATATATATTTATATATAATAATTACGATAGTTATATTACTAATTTCTCATAGTTCATTGAAAAGAAAGGTTTGTGCTAATATTTTTAGACAACTAAATGTTGATATGCTGTACTCTGAGTAGCTAATTTAAAGACAACAATATACAATGTATTAATCACTGTTACACTCCTATTGTTTTGAAAATTTTTTATCTCTTTAAAATAAAAAAAGAATACACTCACAGAAGACAAGACTCAAGTTGGAGATCCCCAAAAGCTAAACCCATGAGCAAGGATGACACTTCCTGACAATGTTTTCAGGTCTACAAGAGATTCATCACTATCAACATGTTTGGCCTTCTCTGGATAGACATGTTCTTATCATTACTTAAACCTAGGATCTTCAAAGCTGTACTGCACTTCTTCCATCAAACCTCACTGTGACTGAGTTACTTTTGCTAACAGCTTTGAAATCTTCCTACATAATGGGGTTCAATTCTTGGTCCTCTCTGCCTCCTCTCTCCCTTCACCCTCTCACCGTCAAGCACCCAACTGGAGCTTTCTTGACAAGGACAAGGAAAAGCCATTCCAAGGCCCAGCGGTGAATTTCTTGTGTATGAAAAACAAATTGTGAACTTCCAGCAAAGAGATTTGGAATAGGACTGACCCCATTAAGAAGACAGGCACTTCTTGGGCAAGGAGAAGAGACGGTCATGCTGGCCCACTGATACCCCAGAGGAGAGACAGTTTATACACAACTGATAGATGATGAGACAAACAGCTTAGCTGGCATCACTTTCACATTGGGATGTTTTTTCCTCCATTACTACTCCTTGGGGGCCTCAGAAATTAGCATCTTCCAGGGGGAGCTAGAGCCAAGTAAACAAGGGCTTCTGCCAACACACAGTGATCTCTATTACTTCAAAATATATTGGGCTTTCTCAAAACATTTCTAAGTGACTTTCATGGACATGGCAAAATTCAGTCATTTACTTAACAAATGTCTTATTAAGCACTTATCAATGAGTGATTTTCCAAAGCCTTACAGTTTTGAAAGTCATGAGGTTTTTGGGAGAGTTGAGATTTGGGATTTGTAGTTTAGTTCAGCTCATCATTTTAGGGGAGGAAGAGAGGACTTTTAACCACCTAGTGTTACCTGCAGCATGAGGTTGAGAGGAGGGTGGAGTCTGGGACAGGTCTGCTTCTACTTCATCCATGAAGACGTGTCCTCTCACAAAGTCAATGCTCATCACAGCTCACTCTTCCATCCTCAAATATGACTTCCTTCTAATCTCAAGCAAATGCCTTTCATGTTTTCCAATTTCATGTCTCCAACACCATAAAGGTTCTTCTAGTGCAGGATCAGCCTATTAACTCCTGAGGGTCGTTTTAGGTGTCAAGTACAATGTTCAACAAGTCCTTGTTCATTATTAAAGCTAGTTTAAGATTGTCATGGCCTAAATAGAGTTGGCACAGAATTAGGATGAGTTGACTTTTCTGTTGAAAGCTGTCCACAGGGCAGGACCTCTAGATTACAGAACCCACATAGAACCTGTCATATATGCCTCCCCCGTACATATAAAGGGCTGTACTCGCTCCCTGTAAAGTCTACATTGTCACAGTGTCAATCACTGTCATCCTTGAAGGCCAGCTATAGGCCTTAGATCCAGAAAACTGTCCATGAGTCTCAGGTTGGGAAGGTTTCTTTCCTTTCTAGTGCCATAGCAATCTGAAAGCAAGGAGGTGATTCTCAGTTTTTACTTCCATTCCAGGCACTAAGCTGCTGACTATAATATCTTGTGTTAGAACATCCCACAGGAATCTCGAGTATAAAAGTGTATTCATCATTCCTCCATTTTGTACAAACTTTACAGAGAGAGAGAGAGAGAGAGAGAGAGAGAGAGAGAGAGAGGAGAGAGAGAGAGAGAAGAATTACATGGCTTATGGTAGAAAAAAATTATAAGCAAAAACAGCAAAATATGATGATCCTCTTGCCTGTCCCTGTCCCACATAGATGAGGGTTAAGGTTGTACATCACTAGACTGGAACACAATAACAAGCTTATCCACAGAGAAGAATTCCACCTCCTCCATGGATGTTCTTCAGATTTATAGGATTTGGAAGTGGGAATCAAAATTTGTGGCAACCGAAAAACAACTAATGCCTCCTAGATAAGGAAGTGAAGTAGCCTTGTCAAAATGGAGAAGCCTCCATTGAGGCTCACCACAGTTAATAGTCCATTGTTTCACCAAACTGCAGTATCAACTCCTTTCCAACATACTAATGGGAGGATAAATATACAGAGCTCCTCAACCTCCAAACTAGGTGCTCCTCCTCACCTTGCTTAATGGATATGGTAATATGCCATTCATTTATCGAACAACTACTAACTCAGCCATACAGTGTGCTAATTGAGCAGTAACAAAAGGCAAACATGGTTCTTGCACACATAAAGTTTATCACGCCGGGAAAAAAATCGGTGTCCACCTACTCATTCTCAGTAGACCATGGTGTCTCTAGATGCAGTGCTCATGCCTGCTCACACACCCAAAACAGATTTCAACATTTTATTTTGCTTAAAAAAGATATGAAATTTACTAAAATTTTATTTTTGGCTTTTTAGAATGGTATATGTTAAAGAACATTAGTATATTATTCTTCAAAATGCAATGAGTTCCTAATATGCTATCATTTGCATGTCCCAAAATTTATTTAACTAATGGATATTTAATGTCCAATTTTTCACTATTATAAATAATGATGCAACTAAGTTTTTACATCTCAGATTTTTGCCCTAAGTCCTGAGTGGTTTCCACTCCTCTAATTTGTACGAGGATCTTGTCTCATCCATTGGTAGTCTACATTCTTAAGATAAGATTTCTTACTAGCCATAAAAGTAAAAATTACTTAATTACTTGTATTTTACATGAGACAGAGGAAATAAATATTCTCCATATCCCCTGCTTATATGCTTCTTATCTGTCATCTATTATAGTTTAAAGGAGTATTTGACTGGCTCCAAAGCCCAGCAGCTAGTTTGTGAACAGAGAAATTTTAACTTATTTATTGAAGGATGAAAAAAGACATCCATTGATTTTCCTGGAGCTGCAGCTACTGGTGGAAAGTGAGTCCAAGACTGGCTCCTGCTCCCTCCATTGATGGGACTTGGGGATCTGAGACCTGTGGGGACACCAGTGACGTAATAGGACACCAACTAAAGCACACAAAATAGATAGGTGGGACTAGTGGGGTGGAAAAGTCTGAAGCAACAGTAACAATACAAGCCAGTAGGTGGTAAATTACATGAACCAAGTGGGGACAAAGACACATGGAATAGAAGCAGAGGGCAGAACTGCCCCCCTTTTCTTTCCTTTTTCTTTCTTTAATTTCTTAATTTTTTAAATTGTTTTTTAAGTAGCCAGGGAGAACTCCAGCCACAGAAAACTAACCCTATCCCCCAAATCAAGAAACAAAAATCAGGCCCAAACCCAGCACAAATCCACCTGAAATCTTGTCTAGAGTACACATTCTGGGGTTGGACTTGGACATATCACAGAACTGTAGACCCTAGAGGAATCTCCATATTTTTCTTTTTTTCTGTCTGATGGTTTTTCCTCTGGGTAGTTGGCTGGGTTAGTATTTTGGGGGTATTTTGTTGCTGTTTTGTTTTTGTTTTTTCCCTTTTCTTTTCTCCTTTTATCTCTGTTCTGTTTTGTCTTTCTGTATGTTTGTTGGGGTTTTTCTCCATGTATGTGATTATTTTTATTTCCTGTTTTTTCTTTTCTTTTTTCCTTACTTTTTTCTTTTCTTTTCCTTTTCTACCTTCTTTTCTCTCTTGTTCATGATTTAGACCTCTGAAATTTCTTTTTGTTTTATTCTACTTGTCTTCTTCCTCTCTTTTCTCAACTATCTCACTTGATTTTATGATACTTTCATGTGGTAAACATTATCTCTTCTCTGTCTGGTTCACTTCATTATTCCTAGGCTTTCCTTTACAATCCATCTCTCTTGTGTCCTACAAATTCCAAAATTTGGATGAACATTCTTTGTTCTCTAACCTTGCTCCTACCATAGTTAACCTATGATGGATTTAACCTTTCATTCATATCCCTTATCCCTCTTAAGCCACCTCCACAACAGGTTAAAATCACCCTAATAAATGGGAAAACATTGCATACAAGTTCCTGATATAAGTTGGGTTATGTTATATAACTGTAGAACTTGGTCCAGTGGTTAAAGATAACAGACTAATTGTTACAACAGTTTGTCAATATCCCTGCTGTGCTTGAATCTATTGTTATTGCTAACTTTACTACTTTGGTCAGGATGTCATATGTGTTATAATTAGTTTTTCTTCCCTGTATGACAACACCGAGACTGTGAGAGAGTCATAACCAACACCATCGTCCAGTACCAAAGGAATGAGCTTTGAGTCAAATAGATAGCAACTACAAATTATTAATATATTGGGAAGGTGGATTCTTGGGATAGACATAGAGACCAAGAACCACCTACATCTAGAAAATATTCTGGGGAAAAAGATCTCCTGGAAAAGCCTTCACACTAGGGACACAACTATCTAACATAAAAAATCTACAAGCATCAACAAAGAAAACAAAATAAAACAAAAAATAGAAAATGACAAGATGAAGAAACAAAATATAACCCCAAAACCCAGCCCAATCAGGATAAGTCCAGAGAACAAACAGATAGGGGAAATCAGAAGTAAACCACTCAAAATCTCTGAAAAAATAGCACTGGAAGTGAAAAAACAAACAGAAGAAGCCATAGAAAAAATAATGTCTAAGGTACAAAAAGAAATGGTAAAAGTGAAAGATAATTAAGCAGAAATAGAGGAGCTTAGGAAAATGATGAAAACCACAAATGCCAACATAGATGAAAAATGGAATCAATGAAACAGATCCAAACAAAAATCCAGGAGACTAAAAACACCATTGAAAGTATAGACAATGGATTAAATGAAGGCAAGAATAGAATATCAGTCCTAGAAGACAGCAATGTGACTAGCAACCAGGAAAAGAAAGATGTCTTTAAAAACAGCAAGGGACCATGAAAATTCAATCCAACAGCTACAAAGTGAAGCAAAGAAGAACGACATAAGATTGATTAGAGTAAGTGAAAATGCTGGAAACAGGGCAAAAACCATTGAAAACCTCTTCACAGAAACAAAGGCAAAAACCTTCCTAAACATGGATAAAAATTTTGACATCCAAATAAATGAAGCATCTGGAATTCCAAATAACCATGACCAAAATAAGTCTATACCAAGGCATATAATAATCAAGATTTCAAAAATTCAACACAAGAACAAAATATTAAAAGCAACTAAAGAAAAGAAACAAATCACCTATAATGGAAAGCACATCAGAATAATGGTAGACTTCTCAGCACAAACCCTGAAATTAAGAAAAGCCTGGAGTGAGTTATTTCAAGTCCTAAAAGGAAACAATCTTTAACCCAGATTAATGTACCAGGCAAAGCTATCTTTCAAAGTCAATAGAGAAATAAGATACATCCATGAAAAGAACAACTGAAGAAATTCATGACCACAAAACCAACTCTACAGAATGCTCTGAAGGATATATTATAAAGAGATAATGAAGATCACAAATGCATGAACAATAATAGAAAGAAGCCACTAAAGCAGGCCAAAAAATTAAATGAAAGAAAGAGAAAGGGAACCAACAATAGGAAAATAACATGAAAAAGATATGCTAATACATCAGTTATAATCATCAATGTAAATGGTATCAACTCCCAAATAAAAGAAATAGACTGGCAGAAAGGATCAAGAATACAAGAGCCAACAATATGCTGCCTTCAAGAAACACATTTAACCCAAAAAGAAATTCATAGACTAAAAGTGAAAGGATGGAAAATAATCCTACAAACCACAGGAACCCAGAAAAAAGCAATGGTAGCTATTTTATCTGTAGACAATGCAAACTTTAACCCAAAGCTGATCAAAGGAGACAAGGAAAATCACTATGTACTTGTTAAGGGAAAACTCCAAGAAGCCGAAATAATAATTATAAATATATATGCAACAAACACTGGTGCACCCAGTAACATAAAACAAATATTAACAGACATGAAAAACCAAATAAGAGCTATCATGATTGTAGTAGGGAGATTAATACCCCACTCTCATAAATAGATCAATCAACTAGATAAAAAAAATCAAAAAAGAAATATATGTGAGAAGTAAATCAAGTCAGTGAACAAATGGACTTGATAGATATCTACAGAGTATTCCACCCTAAAACATCAGAATACACATTCTTCTCAACTGCCCATAGGAGATTCTCCAAAATAAACCATGGACTAGTCCACAAAAGATGTTTAACTAAATGTAGAGGAATTGAAATAATTTCTTGCAAAGTATCTGACCAAAACAAAACGAAACTCAAAATCAATGACAAAAGAAATCACAAAACTACACAATCACATGGAAATTAAACAACACACTTCTGAACAACTAATGGGTCAAACAGGAATTCAACATGAAATTATACAGTAATTTCAATTAAATGATAATTCCAATACAACAGACTGAAACTTATGAAATGCAATGAAAACATTCCTAAGAGGGAAATTTATAGCAACAGTCTCTCACATTAGGAAAAAAGAATGAACGCAAATAGCCTAATGTTGAACACAAATCTTCTAGAAAAAGAAGAAAAAATTAAACCCAAAGGTCATATGAGGGAGGAAATCGTAAAGATAAGAGCAGAAACTAATGCAATTGAGACTAACAAAACAACAAAAAGAATCAATGAATCAAAAAGTTCATTCTTTGAAAGAATAAATAAAATTGACAAGCCACTAGCCAATCTCATGAAAAAGAGGAAAGGAAAAACACAAATTCAAGCAACTAGGAATAAAAAGGGGGAAATCAAAAGACATCCTACAAAGATTCAGAAGATCATCAATACTTACTACAAGAACCTATGTTCTAATAAGATGGAAGACATAGAAGAAATGGACAGATTCCTAGACACAATTGAGTTGCCAAAACTAAATCAAGAAGATATAAAAATGCTAATTACCCCATATCAGCCAATGGTATTGAAAATGTAATTAAGGAGCTGGGGATATACCTCAGTGGCACAGCACCTGCCTAGCAAGTGCAAGGTCCTAGGTTCAATGCTTGATACAAAAAAATGTAATTAAAAATTTACCAACAAAGGGAAAAGGGCAGATTCTGATGGATTCATGGCTGAATTCTATAAGAAATTTAGAGAAGAACTAATGCCACTAATGCTGAAACCCTTTAAGGAAATTGAAAGGAAAGCAATACTTCTAAAATCATTTCTGAAAGCAGATATTACCCTGATTCCAAAACCAGAGAAGAATCTAACCAAGAAAGAAAACTACAGGCCAATCTCTCTAATAAAAATAGATGCAAAAATCTTCAATAAGCTACTGACAAACAAAATGTAGCAAATCATCAAGATGATAAACCATGACCAAGTAAGTTCATCCCAGCGATGCAGATGGCTTAACATATGCATATCAATAAATGCAATACATCATATTAACAGAACCAAAACCAAAAATCACATGATCATCTCAATAGATGCAGAAAAAAATTAACAAAGTCCAATACCAAAATTATTTCACCTTAGAACTCAGACAAATCTGGCAGTGGCGGGAATGTTCCAACATACTTGAGAGATGTTAGAACCTCCTGAAAGAAGGCAGACTGACTTACTCATATCCAAAGACAATGTATACAATTCAGAAGAAACTCATGTTCTGGTGCCATTGCCCTCTGGTTCATCTCCTGACTCATAATATACTGGAGCTGCCATGGTGGGACAGGTCTGACCCCTGGGAAATCCAGATCCACTCTCTGAGCTGCTGGGAAGGGTTTGATCTGATGCTCCTTCTCTTGCCACCATCAAGGGGCAAGTCTGACCCCTGGAAAACCCAGGAAGGTTTGGTGAGCTGCCTGGGAGTGGAGGCTCAGTGCTCTGCCTCCTGCTGTCATTGCAGAATGAGCCTGACCCTGAGGAAACACAGGGACTTTGGTCAGCTCCCTGGGAAGGGAGAGGGCTCAGTGCTTCAACATCAAAAATGACAACACTAAGGAGCAAGATGCAAGCTCAGAACTCCACCACATCCAGAACAAGCTCAGGAGACATCAATATAGGAGAGCTTGGAAGTCATGCACCTGAAATTTCTGAAAATGATAGCAACTGAAGCACAGAAACCACTCCATCAGGCCATAGTAGACATCATATATAACCTCTCAGGGAAAGAAAGAAATGACAACAATAATGAAAGAATTGATCAGCACATATAATGAAGACATAGATAAAAAATAGAGGAACATAGAAAAATCATGGAAACTTGAAGGAGCAATATAAGAAAGAATTAGAATACATGAAGCAGATCTCTAAGAAATTAAAATTCCATCTAAAGTTGGCAAATCTAATTGAATGAAGATAAAGATCAACTTTCACACCTTGAAGACAGCATTGCAACTGATCATTGTGAAAGAAAAGATCTCTTAAAAATAATAAGAGACCAGGAAATAAAAATTCCACAGCTGCATATGATGGAAAGAAAAACAATGTAAGATCAATAAGTGTCAATGAAACAACAGGAGTCAACACAAATGACATAAAAAGAATACTTGCAGAAGTAATAGCAGAAAATTTCCCAAGCATCAAAAAAGAATCTGACATACAGGTAAGCAAGGTATATAGAACTCCAACTAGCCATAACCAAAATAACACTATACCCAGATATATAATAATCAAGATCCCAGAAAGCCAGCAAAAGAACAGAGTATTAAAAGCTGTTAGAGAAAAGAAACAGATCACCTATAAAGGAAAGCCCATCAGAATGACAGCAGACTTCTCAACACAAACCATCAAGTCAAGAAGAGCTTGTAGTGAAGCATTCCAGGTCCTAAAACAACTTTGAGCCCAGACTGATGTACCCCACAAAACTATCCTTCAAATTTAATGGAGAAATAAAACATTTCCATGACAAAGAACAACTGAAGAACTTCATGAGCACCAAACCAACTCTACAAAGAGTATTACAGATATTCTAGAAAGAGATAAAAATGACCACAATTTCAAGAACAACAACACAAAGGAATCACCAAGCAGAGCAAGCAATTAAACAAAAGGGAAAAGTAGGGAACCAACAGCAGGAAAATAACATAAAAAGATAAGCCAACACATACATCAGTTATAATCATTAATATAAACAACTTCAATTCACCAATCAAAAGAAGCAGACTGGCAGACTGGATCATGAAAAAAAATCCAACAATATGCTGTGTACAAGAAACACATTCAACTCAAAGGGAAATTCATAGACCAAAATCAAAGGATGGAAAAAATTCTCCATGTGATAGGAACCCACAAAAAAGCAGAGGTACCTATTCTGTTTACAAACAATGTGAACTTCAAACCAAGAATGATCAAAAGAGATAAAGAAGGTCACTACATACTTGTGAGGGGAAAACTTCAAGAGGAAGTGATAACGATTATAAACATCTATGCACCAAATACAGGAGCACCCAATTATATAAGACAAAATTTAACAGACATGAAAACTGAAATAAGTAGTAATGCAGTTGTAACAGGGGACATTAACACCACATTGTCACGAATAGATCAACTAGACAAGAAATCAGAAACAAAATAAAAGAACTAATCAAAACTTGTGAACCAATGGACTTAGTAGACCTTTACAGAATGTTGCACCCAACAACATCAGAATACGTATTCTTCTCAACTGCACATAGGCTGTTCTCTAAAATAGATCACTTACTAGCACATAGAACAAAATTAAGTAAATGCAAATGAGTTAATATTATCTCATGTATATCATCAGACTATAGTGCAATGAAATTGGAAACTAATGACAAAAGAAATCACAAAAACTCCATAAACACATGGAAATTAAATAGTACCCTCCTGATCACATACTAGTACATAGAACATAATTAAGTAAATGCAAATGAATTGATATTGTCTCAGGCATATTATCAGACTATAGTGCAATGAAATTGGAAATTAATGACAAATCACAAAAACTCCATAAACACATGGAAATTAAATAATACCCCCCTGAGCAATCAATGGTCACAGAACAAATTAAGTACCATTTATAATCAAATGAAAATACAGACACAAATTACAGGAGCCTGTGGGATGCAAGGAAAGCAGTCTTCACATAAATTTATAGCAGTGAATTCCCACCTCAGGAGAACAAAATGAGCCCAAATAAACAATTTTATGCTGCATCTAAAGCTTCTAGAAAAAGAAGAGCAAGTGAAGCACAAAGCCCAAAGAAGGGAAGAAACTATAAACATTGTGGCAGAAGTTAATGTAATGGAGATGAAGAAAGCAATACAAAGAATTAAAGAATCAATGAGTTGGTTCCTTGAGAGAATAAATAAAATCGATAAAACCTTAGCCAATCTTATCAAAAAAGGAAGAAAAAAAACCCTCAAATTCAAGCAATGAGGAATAAAATAGGTGAAAATCACCACAGATCCTACAGAAATTCAGAAGATCATCAATACCTATTTCAACAATCTTCACTCTCATAGGATGGAAAACACAGAAGAAATGGACGGTTTCCTGGATACATATGAATTACCAGAGCTGAATGAAGAAGATATAAAAACTCTGAATATCAGTTAATGAAAATGAAAATGTGATAAAAAAAAATCTTACCAGCAAAGAAAAGCCCAGATCCTGATGGATTCACTGCTGAATTCTACAAGAAGTATAATGCCAATACTCTTCAAACTCTTTAATGAAATTGAAAGGGAAGCAATTCTCTGTAATTCATTTCTGGAGGCAAGAATTATAATGAGGCCAAAACCAGAGAAAGACCCAACTGAAAAAGAGTACTATAGGTCAATCTCTTGAATGAACATAGATGCAAAAATACTCAATAAAATACTAGCAAAAAGAATGTAGCAAATCACCAAGAAGGGTACATACATACCATGACCAGTGGAATTTATCCCAGGGAGGTAGGCATGGTTCAATATATGCAAATCAATAAATGTAACACACAATATCAGCAGAGCCAAAGACAAAGACCACATGATCATCTCAATAGATGCAGGGAAATCATTTGACAATGTCCAACACTGATGATAAAAAGCCTACAGTAGTATAGACTTCAGGGAAGATGGCAACCAGGTGAGCGGCAGAGGGAATCTCTCCCAGAGACCAATCCTTTGCGTGGGGGTGCCCGGTCCGTGGATGCAAAATTCCAACTGATCGGGCTGCTCTCCGTGGCATGAGCATTAAAGGGCCAGCTGGACAAGCCGGGCGGCGAGAAGTGGGCGGATCCTGAGAGCTGGGCGCCCGAGAGATCGGTGAGGCACTTCGGCCGCAGCTCGGCTCAAATCGCGTACAGCTGAGAGAGCGATTGCGGCGGGAGGAAAGCCTCCAGCTCCTGAACCCGATCGGCTCGGAGACGGTTGTAATCAGGATTTGTTGGAGGCAGCGGAGCAGAGGAAACTCAGAGAACGAGCTACTGGGACAGATTGCGCCAATCTGGGTAGCGTTCCGGGATCGCACTCAGAGCCCCGCCACCGCAGCCAGCGCTGCGTGAACTGGAGCGGCTGTGATCGGCGGGATTTCTCAGTCGGGAAAAAGCTCGATCCACGGAGATACATCTGAACGGCATTCCTGCCTGCAGGATCCCAGGGTGAGTTGAGTGGGCGCTCTAACCGGTTTTTCCTGAGTAGGGAAGAAGCTCTGCCCAGCGAGTGACATCAAAGCAGCTTTAAGGACTGCAGGATCTCTCAGGTAGGAAGAGCTAGCTAGGCGCCCCTCGGGGATTTGTGAGGGGGGAAGGAGATCCACACAGGGAGGAACACCTGAGTGGCCTGTCTGCAAGACGCCTGGGGTGGCGACCTGTTTATACGCCCCAGTCAGGACTCGGGATAGGGAGTAGAAGCTGAAATCTCAGCAGACAGCTTAAGGGACATT
>PVLD010027212.1:0-11286 GCA_004027595.1 Dinomys branickii | reverse complement strand
AGGGAGTAGGTAGAGATACAGTTAAACGTATGTTTTTATGTGGCTTAGAGTTAGGGTTAAGACTAGGAATAGTTTTAAGGGTAGAGTTCTAGCAGGGTCACGGCTAACATTAGTTTTAATGTTAGAGTTGGGGATAGTTTTAAGGTCAGGTTTAGCGATAAGTCTAGGGCACAGTCTAGGGATAGGTGTGTGGGCAATATAGCGCTAGGGATTATGGTTCCAGTTGAAGATGAGGTCAAATTGATAGGGATAGGAGTAGTGGAAGATTTATGGCCAGGGTTAGGTCAGCTTAAGCTTATGGTTAGGGTTAGGGTTTATGGATAAGGATTAGGGGTAGGTTCAGGGTTAAAGCTCCATCATGTTTAGTGTTAGGGCTAGCACCACTGAGCACAGGAGGCTCTGGGGGACATATGGATAGAAGCCATCACATCCCCCATGCTTAGGTTTTGACTTAGGATTTGTACTAGGGTTAGGTTAGTGATAGGGCTAGAGCTATGGCAACATAATGGCTAAGACTTGGGCAAGGGTAAAGATTTAATTAGGGTTAGGTTGAGGTTTTCCCCATGGTTAGGGTAAGTTTCACAGTTGTATTTAAGTTAGGGATAGGTTTATGTTTAGGTTGCGGGTTAGGTGGAGGTTGAACTTTAGGTTTATGTGTAAGTTTAGGTGTACGTGCATGTCTAGGTTCACTTTTGTGGTTAGGGTTCTACAAGTGTTAAGGATCAGGTGAGATTTAGGGTTAAGTTTAATTTTAGGGCTAGAGCTTGGTTTACAGGTCTGGAGGTAATTTTCATATTAAGGATAGGACTAAGGCTAGGTTTAGGACTAGCGCTAGGACCTGGGTTAGGCTATGGCTAGGACTTTGCCTCAGGGAAAGTCTATGTCTAGGGCTAGGGTCCGACCAGGATTAGTGTTCGGGTTGGGGATGGAGCTAGTGCTAGCAAAGGGCGAGACATAAGCATAAGGCTTTCATTACATCAGCATTAGGGTTTGGGTTATGCAAAGTGTTACAGTTCGTGTTCCTGTTAGGGTCTGAGTTAGGATTAAGGAATTGGCTAAGGGTATAGTTAAGGTAGGGTAAGACTTAGGGTTAGGTTTCTGTATACATATGGGCTATGTAGGGCTGGGGAATTGCTAGGGCTAGGGTTATGGTCCCAGTAAAAGGTTGGGGATAGGGATGAGATGCAGTGTGGGTATGGATAGGGTTAGGGGTAGATTTCCTGTTAGGATCAAGGCTAGGCTTAGGGTTATGTTTAGGGTTAGTTTAGGGATAGGCTTATGGTTAGTGCTAGGGCCAGGCTATGATAAAGTTAGCCTTTGTTTGGTGTTATGGCTAAATTTAGGATTAGGGTTATGTAGAGCTAGGGCTGCCATTAGATCTAGTGTTAGTGTTATGGTTTGTGTTTACTCTCTTTCTAGGTCTGGGATCAGTGTTACACCTAGAAAAATAGCTAGGGCTAGAGACAGGGCCCATGCTAAGGCTAGGGTTTTTGCTGAGGTGATAGTTGTGTTTATGGGTACTGTTAGGGTTGGGTTAAAGTGAGGTTGAAGGTGAGGTTGAGAGTTTGAGTTGGGTTTATGGTTACACCAAGGTCGGGATATAGGTTAGGGCTGTGTTTAGGCCTAGGACTGGGTATATGGCTTTCCCTGAGTCTATGTCTATGGACCAATTTCTACACACGTTAGGTTTAGGCCTAGATTTAAGGTTAGAGCTAGTAGTACTACAGGGTCTGGTGATAGTGCTAGGAACTAGGATTCCAATGGTTAGGTTTGTGCTTAGGTGTATTGTGAAGATTAGGTGTAGTTAGGACTAAATCTGGGGCTATGGTTGGCAGTAGGGCTAGGGATCAACCTGAGATGGGGTTAGAGTGAGAGGTTGGTTTTGTCCAGGGCTATCACTAAGTTTTGGGTTAGGGCTCAGGTTAGGCCTGGCTCTAGAGCTAGCGCTAGGGCTCAGCTAGACGCAGGGTAGCATTCAACCAGTGTTACGGTTACCATTAAGTTTTGTGTTAGTGCCAAGATTATGGTCAGGGTTAGTGTTATAGTTCCACCAGGGTTAGGATTGCAGTGAGGACTATTGTTACTGTTAGTGTTATGAATGCACTAGGCTTAGGGTTTTGTCAAAGCTTATGATCAACATTTGAGTTAATGTCAGTTTTAGGTTTAGTGTTACACCAGAGTTAGGATTATGGATAGAGACAGTGTTAGGCTTGTTTTAGAATTAGTTTTTGGGCTATAGATAGGGGTTGGCTCCAGGTTCCCCAGGGTTGAGGTGAGACTTTGAGTAGGGTTATGGTTAGGGATATGGTTGGGCTAGAACTATCCTAAATCTAGGGTTCCACTCGGTTCATTTGGGGCTTGTAGCTTTACCAATAGGATTCCATCAGGGCTATCACTATCATTAGTGCTACTGTTTATGACTAGTCCACAAGTATTTGAGTTAAGGTTAATTTAAGTTTAGGTTTAGGTGAGGCCTAGGGCTAGGACTACTGCTTGGGTTTGAGTTACACTAGGGTTAGGATTAGGCTCAGAATTAGTGTGAGGTTTATCTGTAGGATTTCTCCAGGTTTAGGGTTAACATGGTTTTAGATTAGGTTAGCTGCATAATTAGCATTGGAGTGAATAATAAGGTTAGTATTACAATACGATTAGCGTTAGAATTCCTGCAGGGTTACAGTTAACATTAGCAATAAGGGTGTGGGTGAGCGTAGGGCTAGGTTTAGAATTCCACCTGAGACCGGCTAAGATTAGGTTACGGATAGAGCTAGAGTTAGCATATGGTTCTGGCCCTTGGTTTTGTTACACTGGAGTCTTCTTCTGGAGGTGGTTACAGGTTCTTTCTCTTCTGAGCAAGAAACTGATGGAGCCAAGCAAAAATGCTAACAATGTTTAATAAGTAGCAAAAGTGGAAAGTAACAGAATCTCTGTGGAATGAGTTTGGGCCACGGAAAAGTAGAGGAAAGCAGAAAGGGCACTCTGCAGGGCAGGAGTGTGCGACCATGCAGGGACGTGAGAGCACAATTGCAGATGCTTTTCCACTTTATGTTCTTCTTTTAAAAATATTTCCCACACTCCCATCAGGTTCAGGTCATCCTGTGGAAAACATGCTCAGGTTCTCTACAGGACATCCGGATGCAGGACTTTGGGAACTGTTATGGACATGTGTGCCGACATTTTGTAATTAGTATGTCAGAAGAACAGCCCCAGCTAGTCCTTCACACCCTCCTGGGATTTCTCATTGAACAGGTCGTGCCTACTTTCCTAGCCTCCCTGTGACACGCCCTAATCTCCTGCATCACTTCTCCCTGAGAGACACACATTCCCGTGATTCTCTGTGAGTAGTCAGGGGAGGGGATGTGCTCATCTCCATACAAGTACTTCTAGCCCTATAGGCGCCATATAGGTACTGAAAGGGTCTGTAAGTTCTAACTGTTGGGGAACATGTGTCATGCAACTGTGTTTGGATGTTGCAGCTCCCTGGCTGGGTTGATAGAGACAGTGAGAAGAGTTAGTTATTGTTTAGTGAGAGAAAGAAAGTATCTTTGCTAGTATGTTGAGAGAGTAGAACTCAAACATGAAGGCCAGGTGAGAGTCCATGCTTCCTTTGGAGGACAAAGTGTGGCCAAGAAAGATGTCTGATACATTACTGAGAACACAAGAGCTATGGACTTTGCAAGATCCCATTTACATACTCAGAACAGTACTGGAGTGTTGCTCTTAGAAAGAATCTCAGGTTTTCCATAGGTTCTTCTGGGCTTTTTCTTTAGTCAGGTCAAATGGGGCTCACTTGATTCTAGAAAGTTGAATCCAGTTATCTATTTATTCCTCTTTTGCTGCCCTGTGTTTGGAAATTGTCAACACAAAGGGGTCCTTCTTCTTTGGTTTTATTTTATCTTTTTCCTTATTGATTTTAATTGCTCTGCAGGAGTTTCTTCTTTCCAAGTTTTAACGCTCAGTTGTTTTCTAAGTGCTCCGGTATCCCTCTGGGCAAGGATCTGGCCATCCATACACTTGGATAACCTGTTGTACTTGACCTAAGTGAAGAAGACATCATAAGAATCTTGTGGTCTCTGAGTGTGTTATCGTATTCAAAGATAGTAAGGATCTCCCTGTAACATTTCAAACAGTCTCATGTTTTGCCCCATTTGGGGGGTTTAGAACCTTCATGAGAGCCACTGGCAATAACCAGAGACAAGTCTGAGATGTTTCTTGGCAGAGTTTTGCCAGAACCCACTTTAGGGCCTGGCTGGTTCTTTTGACCTTTCTAAACCACTGAAGTTACCTTGTAGAATGGAGATGGAGGTTTATTGCAAAAGCCTTAGCAACCCCCTGAGTTATTTGAGAGGTGAAAGAAGGCCTAGTGCCACTCTGAAGGGACCAGGAAATCCAAACCGGGGAATGTTTCTCTGAGGAGCGCCTTGACTACCTACCTCTGTAACATTTTCTGAATGGGTAGGGAAAGCTTTGATCCAGGCTGCAAGGCGTGTACTGGGATCTGTACGGTTGTCCAAATCCTTCACGTGATGGCCTGTGGGTGAAATCTGGTTTCCAGTCCTCCCAAGTTATGTGCTTTTCCTTAGTACTGGTTCTAACAAAGGAGGTGCTATGGGCTTGGCAGAGTTGTTTTAGTGAAAGTGTGGGCAAGTTTTTCAGACCTGTTACCTGGCTGCTGCTAAGCCTTGTCCTGTGAAAATCTGAGTGGCCATTTCCACTGTAGCTTCTCTTCCCATACAGAAAGAACCATCAGTGGTTTTAGTCTTCCACTGTATCCCTCGAGGAAAGACCACTCTGTTTTCTAAATTCCACCAGAGTCCCTTTTAAGTTCCTGCATGTCCTGAGGGCCCTTTTTCTCCCTGGGAATAATAGACTGGTTTTGATGGCTCATTGGGAGCTGGGAATGGGGCTAAAGTTTTGAGGCAGTGTAAGGCTGCCCTTTTGCCTCCTTGTCAGCTTTTTGATTCCTCAAGAGACTTGGGACATGCCTCCTTGGTGTCCTTTATAATGCACGACAGTGACCTGTTTGGGAAGACAGGCTGCCTCTAGGAGTGTAGAGTTTCCTCTCTGTGCTGTGTAGATGAGTGCTTATTAGTTAGCAAGCCCCTTTCTTTCCAGAAGGCTGCAAGGACATGCAGCACCAAACAGCATATTTGGAGTGTGTATAGATATTTAGTGTTATGCTTTATAAAATATCAATGCCCAAGGTAGAACTGTAAGTTCTGTTTTTTGAGGAAGGATCCCTCATGGAAGGGGTTTGGCGTCAGTGACCTGTTGCAGACTGACAACTGCATAACCTGCCTTTTATGTCCTTCCTGGACAAAGCTACTTCCATTAGTGAAGTGCACTTCTTCAGGGTGCAGCAAGGTCCAGGAAAGTCCTGCTTGTTTGCAGAGGTCTGGGGGATCACTTGTTCACAAGAGTGGCCAGCTTCTGGGCCTGTGCTAAGACTAGGACTAGGACTAGTGTTTGGGTTGAGGCCAAGTTTAGGCTCATAATTAGGGCTAGGGCTAGAGTTGGCTCTAGGTTTAGAATTACTCCAGTATTTGGGTTAGAGTAAGGATGGGTTCATGTTAGGGTTAGAACTTTCACTGTGATGTTTGGTATTCCAGCACGTGTAGGGTGAAGGTGAGGTTGAGGGTGAGGTTGAGGGTGAGGGTGGTTAGTGTGAGGGTTAGTGTGAAGCTTAAGGTTAGGGTAAAGGTCGGCATTTTATCAGGGTAGTGTTATCAGTAGGTTTAGGGTTAGTTTTGAAGATAGTCCTAGGGTTAGAGCTAGACCTAGATCCAGGGTCTGCTTTAGGGGTAGGACTTCAGACACGGATAGGGATAAGAATAGCCCTCGAGTCTTGTGAGAGTTAGGATTATTATTTGTTTTATGGCTAGTGTTATAGTTAGGTTTCAAAACAATATTTCATTTAAGGTTAAGATTAGTATTTAAGTTATGATTCTGCCAGAATTATGTTTAGGGACAGGGTAAAGTCAGTAGTGGTGATGGGATAGGTCTAGGGTTCCCTATGTTTAGGGGAGGATTAGGCAGAGGTGGGTAGTATGAGTGCCAAGGTAGTGTTTGGTCAGGCATAGGACCTGGCCTAGGACAAGTGTTAGAGACAAGGCTAAAGTTGGGCTGTGTTAGTGTTAGTGCTAGTGTTAGTCACAGAGTTAGGATCACAGGTGAGGTTAGAGTTCCACTGGAGTTAGCTTTAGTGTAGTGATAGTGGTAGTTTGAAGTTTAGATTTCTGGCTAGGGTTAGGTTTAGGTTTCTAACAGGTTAGAGTAATGGTTATATGGAGGGTTAGTGATAACATAAGGTTTAGGGATATGTTATGGTTAATGTTAGTGGTAGGGTTAGGGTTAGGTTTAGGTTTCCACCAGGGTGAGAATTAGGATCAGGTTTAATACTGTTTTTGAGACCGTTTCTCAATCTGTAATTCAGGCAAACTGATTATGTAGCCCAGGCCAGCTTGGAACTTGTGACGGTCCTCCTGTGTCTTCCTCCAAAGTGCTACAATCTCAGGCAGGTGCCACTCAGCCTGGGTAGGTTTAAGGATAGTTTAATGGCAGGCCTAGTGGTAGAATTAGAACTAGGTCTAGTGCTAGGGCTAAGGGTGGCACTCTGTTTCTGTCAGCGTTGCGGTCAGTGTTCGGGATAGTGCTCACATTACGTTAGGGCTACAATTCCACCACGGTTACATTTAGAGTTAGCGTGGGGCTAGGACTAGTAATAACATAGGGGCAGGTCTAGAGTTCCAGCATGTGTAGGGTACATTTAAGTTTAGGGTTAGAGTTAATGCTAGGGTTAGGGTTTGGGTTAGTGATGGGGTAGGACCCAAACTAGAGTTAGGTTAGATTGAGGCTTAGTGTTTGGTTTTAGGTTATGGTTAGGATTAGGCTTAGGGTTAGAATTCCACCAAGGTTAAAATTAGGGTAGGGGTAGCTTTAGAGTTAGGGTTAGAATTAAGGTCAGTGTGAGATTTAGCAGTTTAGCATTCTATTAAGGCTCAGGATGAGGGTTTCACCAAGGTTAATGTTAGTATTATGTTTAGTGTTGGCTTTAGTGACAAGCTTAGTGCTAGGTCTAGGTCTAGGTCTAATATTTGGATCATTGCAGGGGCTAAGGCTAGGGCCGGAACTAGTTGTATTCTTGTAGTCAAGACAAGGTTTAGGGTTAGGGTTAGTCTTAGAGTTAGAGTTAGTTTTATGATTCCATTATGGTCAGGCTTAGGATTAGAGTTGGGGTTGGCATTAGGGACAAGGTTAGGTTTAGTGTGAGGTTTGGTGTTCCACAAAAGTTAGGGTAATGATAAAATTTAGGGTTAGAGCACGGGTTAGAGCCTGGATTACTGTCAGGGTTAGGGGTAGGGTTAGTCTTAGGGTTAGCACTTAGGGCTAGGGGTAGGGCTAGAGACAGGACTAGGTTAGAGCCAAAGCTAGGGTTCCACCATACTTATGGTTAGATTTAATGTTAGTTTTTGAGTTTTGATTTCAATAGGGATAGTGTTAAGTGTCGGTTTAGGTTTAGATTTCAGGTTGTGGTTTAGGTTAGGGTTGGCCTGGGGCTAGGGGATATGTTTGAATTCCGCTATGTTTAAGGTTAGGTTTAGGTTTAGCTTTAGTGGTAAGGTTCTACCAGGTTTTGTGCTGGGTTATTTTTAGGCCTAGTGCTGGTCTAGTGTTGGGGCTAAGGTTAGGGTTCAACTAGATTGATGTATAGTTTTAGTGTTAGGTACAGGGTTCCATGAGGATTAGCTATAGGGTTATGGTTAGGGCTAGGGCTGGGTCTATGAATAGGACTTGGGCTAGAGCTAGCTCTGCAGCTAGAGGCGTACACAATGTTTATGGTTATAGTTGTGGTTCGGGTACAGTTGATTTTCCCTTAGGACAGTGTTGGCAAACCTATGGTATGCACACTATTTGTTTTTCATTTAAGACACAACTTGTTGATGTATGATTTGTTTTTCTAAATTAAAACCTCAGTACTGAGGATTAATTGTGGTGCTTGGCACTTTAGGATAAATAGGTGGGTTTTAAGTTGCAATTTGGTTACTTCTGTCTAAAAGGTTTGCCATTGCTGCCCTTGACTTAAGGTTAAACTTTGGGTTTGTATGGACAACATTACTGTTAGGGTTAATTTATTCTGGGTTAGGGTTTGGTCTTGGCTAAAGCTAGTCCTAGGATTCCTGTTCCACCAACTTAGTGTGATGGTAGTGTTCGTGCTCTGGTATAGTGAGTCTCTAAGGTTAGAGTTAGGGTTTGTTTAGTGTTAGTGTTAGGGTTACTATTAGAGCAAAGATTCAACCAAGGTAATGTTTAGGGTTAGTGTTAGTGCTGAGGGTAGTAATAGGAATAGGGATAGATGTAGATTTCCCTCGTGGTTAGGCTAGGGTTAGATGTAGGATTGACGTTAGTCCTAGTTTTAGGTGTGGAGACAGTTCTAGGGCTAGGGTTAGGATTAGTGTCAGAGCTAAAGCTTGGGTTAGGGTAGTGTTAGGTGTTAGCTTAGAGTTAGGGTTATATTTGGCATTACAGTTCCCCCAAGGTATGGTTAGGACAGCGATATGGGTAGTGGCAGGTTTAGAGTTAAGGTCATGGCTAGGTTTGGGACTCCCCAGTGTTTGGGTTAGTTTTAGGTTTACATTTAGGGTTACGATTAAAGTGAGATTTAGTTTTAGGATCAGGTTAAGTCTAGGCCTAAGGTTGGTCTTCCATCAGCATTAGCATTAAGGTTACAGTGAGGTTTAGAATTACCATTAGATTTCCACCAAAGTTGTGTTTAAGGTATGTTTAGGATTATATTTGGTCCTAGTGGTAGTAGTAGGGCTAGGACCATTACCTAGTGTAGGTATCAGACTAATGACCCATCAAAATTAGTGTTTTGGTTATGGTAGGTTTAGTGTTAGAGCTAAGTCTAGATCTAGGGCTAGATTTAGAGCTTATGATGGGTATTGGGCTATGCTAAGGCTAGGTTTCCAGGATGGTTAGGCTTAGGTTTATGTTTAGGATTAGGTATCTACCATTATTAGGGTTAGCTTTATTTATGTTTAGAGTTAGTTTTAGGATTAGGTTCAGTGAAATGGCTAACTCTCAAACTGATGTTTGGGCTAGGCCTTTGGTTAGGGTCCCACTCATGTTAGGGTTATATTTCAGGTTAGGATTAGGACTAAACTTAGGGATAGGGCAAAGGGTGTGATTAGGGTGAAGGCTAGTACTATGTCTCAGCTTCACCTATGATTAGGGTTACATTTATGGTGAGGATTACAGTTATTTCAAGATTTGGATTCGGTTTAAATTTAGGGTCGCAGCAGGTTAGGGTGAGAGTTATGGTTAAGGTTAATTTGAGGGTGAGTCTCTGTCCCAGGACTGACGCACATGAGTGACCCACTGCCAGGCACTGCTCCTGCCAGAAGCCTTCCACTGTCAGCCTGGGGCAACTCAGAGTGTGAAAGAGAGGCCTGTGTGTCTTGCCTCTGGCCACCAGCATCACCAAAAGCAAAGCATGCCTGTGCCCAGCCTGGGCGGACCAGCCCAGACCAACTGACATGACTGCCCCACAGCCAGCCAATATTGTGGGATCTTCTCCCAGAGGCTCTTCAGCGCAAGGTAAAAGAGATGACAATCCAGACACCCACCTTATTGAAGAAGAGTCCAACACCCAGGAGGAGAATTTTGCTTCAGAACTGAAGGGGTTACTCTGCCACAGAGACCAGGTGATAGAACATTTGAAATACAGGCTTGAAAAGAGAGTTTGCTAAATAGAGATTGCCAGGGATTCCTTGGGAGGCTGAGGGTCAGACCACAAATTTAACAGGTCCTGTATTCCACTAAGGGAGCCCAGGTCTGGAGGGTGAAATCATCCAGGGGGGTGGTCCAAAAGATGAGAGTAGCTCGTCTGGTGCAGTGAGGGCCAACCTAAGGCATGCAGGCCACAGCAGTCATGCAGCACCCTCTCTGTTGCACACGAAGTCACCCCAGTATCGTTTCAGCACCCTGGATATCTGCAGTGTAGGGGAAGTATCGGCACGTTGTGATAAATAAGTGGGTTTGGGATTGCAGTTTGGACACTCGGTTTCTAAAAGGTTCAGCATCACTGGTCTAGTGGTAGTTCTGAGGTCTGACACTGCTGCCTACATCCAGCAAAAACTCGTTATCTGAAGTTTTATAAACTAGTATATGGTGGTCTAACAGTCCTCACTAAAATCATAGATCTCTTAGTTATGGTTAAGGCATGTTCATAGTGGTTCCCAAGATTTGTCAGTAGCCAGTGCTAAGGTAACACTGTAGCGGATAACAACTGATTTTCTGTCTATGACGTTATCTAGATTTCCTGGGGACCATAACAAATATAACAATGGATATACATGCACCGGAACATGGGAAGGCCAGACAGAACAGAGCTTGAATATCTCAGAGTCTCCTAGGGCAGATCAAAGGGACACGATTGGAAAAGAAATCAAATACCAGGTTGCAGAACTCTGTGAAAAGTTATTGGAAATCATGAAGAAAACAAATACACTCATGGGCCAGGGATATAGCTTAGTGGCTGAAGCACCTGCCTTGCAAGCTCAAGGTCCTGAGTTCAATTCTTGGTACCAAAAAGACAGAAAGAAGAAAGAAAAATGAAAATACATAAACTTCCACAGGAAATGAACCAAATGTTCATTGATACATTCCTCAAGCTCTCTAAAGTGGATACAAAGGATATAAGTAGAAAATTGGAAGAACTGATCAAGTCAGTCAAATCATGGATGACAAATTTACAAAAGAGTTGTCACCCTCACAAACAGTGGTATCAGATATAAACACTCAAAATAGAAATCTGTACACATTTCCTAATCTTAGAAGTGACCAATGTGAGGACTGAGTATTCAAAATTCAGAATAAAACATTCAGTTTTAAAGAAGCACTGAGAGAAGCACAGAAAATGAAAAAATAGGAAAAACCTCTGCCACAGCTACTCAGTGACAGAGAAAAGACAAATAGAAGGCTAATCTGAGTTACAAAATACCTAGAAGATAACACAGGAAATTGTTAGTATGTCTGCAGAAACCATAGCAGAAAACCCTCCCAATATGACCAAAGGGTTCACCATGGGAACAAGGAAGTCCAACAGAACACTGGACAGCTATAATGAAGAAAGAAGGTCACCAGGACACATCATGATGAAATAGGGGTCAGTCCAATGAGGCAAGGATGGTTCAACACAGAGACGTTAATAAATGTAACATATAACAGAGTCAGGAGCAAGTTTCAAAAGCACACGATCATATCAGTAGACACAGAAAAGGCTTTTGA
>PVLD010027211.1:0-21079 GCA_004027595.1 Dinomys branickii | reverse complement strand
CTGTATTTAAAGCAGAAAGGGGGAAGAGATAGTGTTCACTTATTTGTCTATTTTAATAAGTGAATATATATCATTTTTCTCAAAATCCCCAGAACCCTTTCTTTAGGTCTCATGAATAATATATCCTAGTACCTCTAGCTGCAGGAAATCTTACAAAGCACATGTTCAGTGCTCTCTAGAGGGAGGAGTAGAGATTCACTGAAGTTGACTTTTATCCACTCCAATTCTTTGTTATTCTGTATCTCCATTTGTTAGAAACAGATAAGAGTTTGAATTACTTTTCCTAAGCAGAAGCTTAGCAGACTAAAAATATCCCTTAGTTATTGTGAACTGATCAGGTTGGCAATCTCCCAAATGAGTTCATGGCAAAGTCTAAATAAAAAAGGAAAAATAGAGAGCCCTTCCTAGTCCTCATCGCGTCCCAGGAAGCTTATATTTGCAATCCCGTAGAAAGGTTATTGGAATTGAAATGAGTTAATACCAAGCTGCCACCTCCAGTGCAACCCACGGCATAAAGATACAATGATATATTCAAAATAGTGGGGAGTCAAGGGGTCCTGAGTATGGCCACAATGATGGTCATCCAGAAGAAAGGCCTATACCCAAATGGAACCCAGGTTTTATTCATTTGTGAAGAAGGGAGTGGCCTGAGGATAAGTGACTGTGAGAGTGGCAGGAAATATGTGAGTGCCATGAGCCAGGCTAGGTAGACCTGAAATCACCCCTGCCATTCGCAGAGAGAAGGACATGCAGAAAGAGTACTCGGCGTAACACAATTGAGAGAGTATCTAATGTTTTGGGGTCATGCTTCAGCTCTCATGTGTGTAATCTTTGAAGTCCCAGAAAGTCATAGCCTCTATTCCCAAAGCTCAATCCCAGCAGACAGCATGGAGCATTGGCTCACATCTCCCACCTCATCCTGGCTTTCTTGAGGGAGCAACAGGGAGTTGGGGAAACATGGCTGCCACCATCTCCAAAGACTATCATCTGCACCTTGGCTAGACTGATAGGCATTGCTTAAAGCCAATTGAAGGGATAAGGAAAAATGCTATCCAGCTCAACACATACCAGTACATGGAAATAGGGTTAGGCTTACCTAAAATGGAGGCAATTTATCTTTTAAGGACACCCACCGTGGTGGTCCTCCACAGTTGCGGTCATTTTTCATACTTTGTACCGATTCAATACATTTCACCCTTTCATATACTGGAGTAATTTGACATATTAAGAGTTCCACCTTCCCAAGCTATATGTTGGCAACTTGCTTCCCTAGCCTCTCAGATAGTGAAAAAGCATATAAGGTAGAATCTACTAATCATCTGTGCTCAATTGAGAATGTGATTTGGATGAAGGAATCATGAGAAAGCAGATGCCAGGAGGACCTTGTTTCTGGTAAGGGTAGCAATGGGGACATGTTGTTTTTATAGATAATGGTGGTGGAAGTTTTGGCATCAGTCATATGACCTGCGATTCTTGTTGCCAGAGATGTGTTTGCTGTGTAGTTTTGTGTTGTGATCTGGATCTCACCATATATGGTGCTGTAGCCTCTTAACTAACTTGTTTTGTAGAGATTCTATGACCTGCCTAAAATTCTTTGCTATATTCTTTATGTTGTTTGAAACTAAGAACCATGATTTATATATTTTGAAGTATTTTTCTATCCTTTGCTCACCTCAATCAAGGGAGGGTAACTCTACATCTAGCGGCAAACTTAGAAAGATGTCAGAACTTTGCTACTTAGCTATGTGACTTACAGAAAATTACTTACCTTCTTACTTTTTATTAGGTCCATCAAAACTATAGTGAAAATAGCTACTACAAATGGCTATGCGTATCCAATCAAATAACAGATATGTTCTCCAACACAATATAAAACATCTGTTGTTGCTATTCTGTTATTTGATTTACTTGAAAATAACAGTATTCTCCTGGTTAGACACTTAGGTTAGGTTCAAGTACCATCTAATGAACTTTCTAGCTGGGTGATATCAGGAAAATTGCTTAAGCACTTTTTTCCTCAATCTCCTTATCTGTAAAACAGAAATATTAGTTATTACTTCACAGGAACATAGTGAGGATGAATTGAGTTAACATCTATAAAGTATGTACTAGGGTCCAGTACAAATTATTTGGTAAATGTTTGCAATTTTAGGATGTCTTCTAATAGCTCCCTGCTTTGGATTATGGCTGTCCTGCCTAGTCACAGCTACCAAGTATATCAGCAACCTAGCCTTGATTGACTAAAGTGAAATTTCTGGATTATTTGTTGCTTTTTAGTGTACGGCAATTGTGTGACTGTTTATCAGGAAAACAGTTTATCTCAATTGCTTTGGCCTGGATGGCCCTAAGACCTAGGCTTCCATCTTTTTATGATCTAAACTCAAAGGTTATGAAGTAAGCAGCCCTCCAACATTCATCTACAACTCTGGAGTGAAACTCCTGAAAGTAACTAATAGAGATGTATCTTAGATTCAGGTTAGGAGTGTGAAGCCCTTGGCTGTTAGTGAAAGGGTAACAACATGTTACTTTTTGATCCTCTGGACTTTTGTACTTACTGGTTGTTTTACCTAAAAGACTGCTACTCCCCACTTCAATATACTTGAATGCATCATCTTAGCTTTGGCACCCTCTCCATTCCTTCCTGTTACCACAGATTCTGACATCTGGTTGTAGTGCAGCACTTGCTACCACACTATATAGCAACTGCCCAGTTGTGTTGTTATTTCTTGGTGCTGGACATAAAAAGATCACAATGGATAACATTAGCATAAATAGTAATACCAATAATTTATTGATAACCCACTATGTGCTAGGCATTTCTCTAAGTATTCTAATGCATTTTGTAGATCACAAGCATAATAGAAAGTGAAGTTTGTGGGGTATTATTATTATTTTCAATGTAGAAATGAGAAAATTGAGGACCAAAAGATCTTAGGTTATTTTCTTAGATTTTTAAATAAGGACAAATCCAGAGTTAAAGTACAGCAAAGTATCACCTCCACACTTTTCCTCTGTGGAATATATTGCTTGTGACCTGAATAAACTCAGATGAGGAGGAGGGTATCAGAGAAATTAAAGTGGGATTTAGAAGGGAGAGATCCCCTAGTGGTTCAAATGTTTGTGGAAAGGATATGTGGTGAGGTGATTACTAAATTCAATAACCTTAAATCTAGATTCAGCTCTGTTTCAAACGTTCTGTGTGGAATTGGACAAGAACCTATACTTCTCTAGGCTCCACTCTTTCCATATGTAACATGATATGAAATAAACTGGACCAGATGATCTTTTAGGTGCCTGGAAACTTATACCTTCTCTAACTCAACATAGACACACAGGGGTGATCTGCATGGTGATCTGGTGGCTTGTGACTCCAAAAAAAAGGCATGTAAAATTTGCTAATGGCTATGAACTGCTAAAAGAAATGCCCAGGGCAAAGGGGAAATAAATACCTGGGTCAAGGCTAAAGACTCTCAATCATCTCAATGATGGATTCCATCCTAAGTTTGAATAATACTCTTTTAACATCAAAGTATCAGTTCGTTCATTCCAAAGGCCTGGGCACAACTCCATACATCAAAAACTTCATTGACAATAACAATATGTAGTATAACAACCATTGTTAATTCTTATCATCTTGTCTTGAAATCCTGTATCATTTTTATTGTCTTTGTTGTTATTATTTTGCTATTGATTTGCTTCTCTTTAAAATAAAAAAAAGAAGGATCTACAGAAATGTTAAATCATTCTTGGTACATGTCTCATCAATTGGCTGTTCCTTTCCCCTTTTTACTCCATGTAGTCATTAATACAAAGCTTTGCCACACGCTAGAAGAAACTCAAAAGTGGATAGAGTGTACAGTGATAGGTTCCTAGTGATGGAAATGGCCTAAATGATAATTTGCCATAACCTTTACATCAATGCACAATTCCCTCCTCACCTTCCTTGGCAAATAGTTCCTTCTTGTATATTTCTAAAGTCTCTAAAGCTTATTCCATATAGGGAAAGCTCTGAATTTTGGAATATTCTTGCTTGGCCTGAGCTGAAATCTGTTTCTATATGAATTTCTCTTTTCAGAGGCCTTAGCTCTGCTACCCAGAGCGACGTAAGTTTTTTCTGTCTTACAATAAATCCTCAGTATTTTGAAGATGGAGATTGCATCTGTTTAGCTCCTTTTCCAGGACAAACAGCTACAGGTCCTTCAATACCATCTCTTATATCATTTCTAGCCTTCTCCTGAGTCTGCTGATTTGTCTCTGAATATAATCCAGGATATTAGGTCTTGCTTTAACACAGAGAAGAGATGGATACCTGACACATATTGGGAATGACAAGGTTGCAGGAATGATCAATCCGTTTTTCTGGATGCCATATTTCTGTCAATTGGTGAATGCATTGGTTAGAGATATGTGTGAGGTAGATATGCAGAGGTAAGGAGCTTCTGGAGTCACACGCCTATATGCTCTCAGACTGCATGATTATTATGATAAAAAAAATAGTCTACAGGGTTGCAAGTCCAAGTAGGATAAAAAATACATTTCCTTAAGGAATAAATGCTTTGGCCTTCATCTTCCCATATTTCAATTCATTACTTAGATTTTCCCTAAGGTCAGTCATGTAGCAGACACCTTGACATTACCCTGTCTTCCTCCACTCCTTTTCCTTTCCCCTACATTTCCTTTCCTGCAGCAACATCCTTCCTTTGCCTTTTACCTTGCTTCCTAGTTCTATCAATAAAAAGCCACAGAAGCTTTGGTTCAGGGCTTTCCTTATGAGACTCTCTCACACTGAGGGGTTTCAATATCTTTTTATTTCTTTATTTTTTGAGAAAAGGTCTTTCTCTGTAGTTCAGGTTGGCCTTGAACTCACTATGTAAACTAGACTGTCCTTCAACTCATGGCAATCCTCCTGCCTCCGCCTCCCAAGTGCTGGGATTACAGGCATGCACCACCATGCCCAGCTAGGGGGTCTCAATTAAGGGCAGTCCCTATGGGACTTCTTGGAATTTAAAACCTAGCTGTCATACGACCTCAACAGGGGCACTTCTTATCAAAGGACAAAATGGTATAGAATCTTGTGTAATAATGTAGTTTCCAACATGTCCAGGATACAATAGAAAAATCACTGTTGTACCAAAACCAAGAAAAATGGCAACATGAGTGAAAAAAGATAATAATTTTGAATATTGAAAATAATCAAAACTTGGATTATGTAACATTGATTTTAAAGAGACCATCATAAAAATGCTTCAGGGAGCCATTTGAGTGTCTCTTGAGAAAAATTTAAAGAATGCAATATCTTAGCAAACAAATAATTATACAAAACATGCAAAGTGTAGAGCACAAAACAAAGTGTTTCTTTAACCACAATGGATAGGTTCAATAGCAAAGTGAGGTGAAACAGAATAAGCTAAGTGAAATCTGAGATGGAATGATGAAAATACATATTATGAAGAGTGGAGAGAAACTAGAGTGGATACATAGGCAGGCACTCGAGAACCCCTGGAACCATAAAAATAATTAACCTTCTGTGTCATCAGAGTCGTGCAAGAAGAGGAGAGACTAAGCAAAGCTGAAAAGGAATAAGATGAAATAGTGGCTTAAATGCCCTCAAGTTTGTCAAAAGACACTAACGTACAGATTCTAGAGGCTGAACTTATAGTACATAGGATAAACAGAAAGATACCCAGGCTACAGTTTGTTTTCAAACCTCGGAAAACTAAAAACGCATTCTTCAAAGTTAGAGATAAGTGAAACGTTGGTAAAAAGTCAGTTTCTATGAGGCGACAGTTCTCAAGAATGAGGTGCAGGGGATGAAAAGAAATACGAGAGAGACACAGTGGTGGGATCAGGCCGCTACAGCCTCTAGGACTGAAACCTGGATTACAATATTCTTTAGCCTTTTATTGGGATTCGCATAAAAAGCAGGGACAGGGGAAATGGGAGGGGTCGTTAACAGCATTAGTGAGGGCCGTACAGCTCCATCATCCCAGGAACTGACTTTAATTTAGCTATGATGACATCATTCTCCAGACATATCTCAGCACAGCATCTAGTGCTGTCCCGGCAGATTTCCGCAGGGACTGAGGTCCTGCTTTCATTTCCTTTTACTAGTGGTTTTCCTAGACTTTCTGCAGAAACAATCCTATGGCTTGGTCAGGCTCAAAGTCCCATATAGCTAGTACGTTGAAAAGTAAACTATAGAATGTCCTTCTCCACAACGTTATTTCTAAATAATAATTTATAAATTTATAAATAAATAATTCATAGATAGGAAATTATTTATGTGAAAACCCCAGTTTGAGTGACAGCAGCTTTAGCATATGAAGTCAGGTATATGTTCTTCCTTGTGGGAATCAATGTGAGGGAAATTGTGTTGTACCGCAGTGGGTATATACACGAAGAGGAACCAACATCTGTGGTATTTCTTAATGATGTGAATTTAAATATGGCATAGTTAGGTCATAGGAGCATGATTTTAATGTAAACAGAAATTTAGACAGCATTTTAACTACTGAGAAAATTATTGTTCTCCAAGTTCCATTGATATCTCTTTCTTAAACAGTGAAATGGTAGTAAAATACAAAGTTTATCAACTTAATTATATTTAATGTATGGCATTTCAGGGACATTAAGCATGTTCACATAGTTGCACCTCTGTTTCCAAATCTTATAAAATAGAAACTTTTTACCTATTATACAATAACTTCCCATTCCCTCTTCTCTTGGGATTTGGATAACCACCATACTACTTTAGTTTCTTTGACTACTCCACTTACCCCATGGAATGGAGTCCCACAGCAGTTGCCCTTTTATTATTGATTTGTTTCATTTATTATAATATCCTCAAGGGTCATCCGTGTCATAGCAAGTACTAGAATTTCCTTCTTTAAGTAGGCTGAAGAGGGGCTGGGGATGGAGCTCAGTGGTAGACTTCTTGCCTTGTATGTACAGAGCCCTGGGTTTCATCCCCAGCCCGACAAAAAAGCTGGATAATGAATATTCTTTTATGTATATGTTCATATTAAGTGTACACAACATTTTAACCTTTAATTTGTTGATGGACATTTGAGTTATTTCTACTTTTTTCCTATTTAGAATTCTACAATCAATTAACATTGGTATACACATACCTGTTCAAGTCTCTGATTTTAGTTCTTCTGGGAACAAACCTAGGATTAAAATTAATATATCTTATAGTAGTTTTCTTTTTAATTTTGAATAATTGCCATAATATTTTCCATATGGCCTGTGTAATTTTCCCATTTCAACTGTCTCCAAATCTATGCCAATAGGATATTTTCTAGTTTTGTTTGTTTTCTGATATTAGTCATCCGTATTGTAGGATGTGAGGTGGTATTTCATTGTGGCTTTGATTTGCTTTATACTAATAATAAGTGATATTAAGCATTTTTGCTTTTTTGTTCACTATATGTATAGTTTTGTGTGAAATCTCTATGCAAATTTTTTATCATTTTTATTAGGCATTCATTTTTTGTTGCTGAGTTGTAGGACTTTTCAATGTACCTAGTTAATGGCACTTATTACATATGTGACTTGCAAATATTTTCACCCTATGGAATATTTTTCACCCTATTGCTTGTGTCCTACAATACACAGAAGTTTTAAATATTGACTTTTTAAAATTAATTTTAATGGTACACTTTAGGCATACATAATGATAACATTCATCACCGGGAATTTGTGCCTGTACATAATAAAATATTGATTCTTCTTTTTTCCCCAATCTCCACTCCTCCCTTCAACCCCTCCTTCCCTCCTTATGTACAAAAGGTTTGTTTCCATTTTTCCCTTCTGTTAGGTTTTACTCCTTCTCCATTCCTTCCTTTTCCTTACCCACTTACCATAGTTCCCCTTCCCATTAGAACCATTTCTTCCTGTTTCCCAATATCTATTATACATTTGAGTTCTTCTTTATCCTTTCGATTTCTCACACCAGAGAAACCATGTGGTTTTTGAACATGTGTGTCCTATTTATTTCACTTAAGTGTATGGTCTCATGGTGCATTCATTTACCTATAAATGTCTGGAGCATATCCTTCTTTATGGCATAATAGTAGTCCACTGCAAAAAATAAACACATCTAGAGAAGCTGCAAGACAGAACAGTTTGGAAGGCACTGATTGACTAGGGCCAGTGGGCACTTGGGAAAGAAAGAAGCAAGGTCACGATCTTCCTTAGGGATCTGGAACTAAACTCTGTGACAGTCATGGCTTAGTGAGCAGCATTTGTGACCAGTGTGACCAAGGGGGAGAGAAGAGGAACTAGAGAAGTGTCAAAATTGGCATTCTTTCTTAGCTCCCACAAATATCAGCGAGCTCTCTGCCTATATATATCCCATCGTCCAGAGACCAGAATGGCTCAGTGCCAGCATGGAAGCTTTCTCATGACCAGCCAAATGCTGTGGAACTCCGTAGGTCCTAGGCACACCTTAGTTTGTGGGCTGAATAGAGATACTTTGTGGGGAACAGAGAGCTTGGCAGGGCCACAGCGTGGAGCAGCACGGCAAAGCCAGAGGGGGTTAGTCATCATGCTCACGCACAGCAGTAGAGGAAGCAGATATAAGCAGCTACAAGGATTATCACTGAAGGAAAGCAATGGAGACCAAGAAGACACTTTCAAAAAACAGTGTAAGGCAAGGGAGCTGGCTAGCCGTACTGTACCCTTCCTCCCTCTGACACATCTGAAGGCATACAATCATAAGACAGAAGTAAAAGGATCTCTGGCATATCAGGCAACAGAAATGCAATGAAAACAAAGCAGAGCATTGCCTGGGGAGGGAATTAGGGACAGGTTCAGCACTGCATCTGGACCTCAAGTCACTTAATATTGGAGACCTTTTCTGTGGTTCCAGCTGTCAGGGACTGCTGCAAGTTTGCAGTCTCCTGCCCAGAGTAATAGCACATGGTGAGAAGAATGAGTGAAAGAAACGAAATAGGGGTGCAGCTGGGACCTGGGATGACCAGTTGTTTGTGGAGAACAAAAGGTCACAAGGCAACCTTGGTATTTATTAATTACTTCTGAGTCAAGGACAATGCGTGACAGGTGGTGAGTGTTTCTGGGAACATTAATGGTGACTACAGTGGACTAGCAAGAAGAGTAAAGTATCCTTGAAAGGACAAGACAGGGGCCAATAGGTAGCTGTAGTTTCCCCAGGTGCCTTGTTGTATTCAGCAGTTCTTATCTTACCTGGTGAGCACCACAGCAGTTATTAACTCTAGGGCTTCCAGCTGTGACCAGAAAAGAGCGGGGAGCTGCCACATTCCAATCTGGCTCAAAGGGCAGGACGAGGATGGCTTTGTATGCCCCCTAGTCTCAATTTATAATTCATTGTCCCCCGCACTCACCCTTTTCTGTTTATATGATTGCAGAAGTTGAATCAGAGTGAGCGCTGGCTGCAGACTCTCTAAACTCCAGGGAATGTGAGTTCCTCTGTGGCAGACTAAGAATAAAATCAGAAGATACAAACAAATTACTATGAGAATACTGACATAAAACCATGAATAAGCCTTGAATTATTTAAAAGGATTCAGCTAGCTGAGAGCATCAGAAAATCTGGTATTTGTTCATCAAAATTTTGAGTTTGTTGAGATAGAATATTTCTGTCTTTCAACCATTTAGGTCCAACTTTCCACTAAGTGAGCTGTCTGGATGGAGTGAGCAAGAGCAACAGAAAAGAAAGCCACACTGGAGATCAGTATTAAAGAGACAATTCCAACAATAATCAGACCAGTCACTCTTTAAGTTCGGTGTGCGAGATGACTACTTAAGTACTGCAAAAGATGTAGCATCAGAGTGTGAGACCAAGGCTAAGTTGGAATAACTGCTGTGCACAATCTTGCCATGCATCCTAGGATCATTAAACTTTTATCAGTAACTTCTGCTTGAATGCAATGACTTAAGGTACTTTTGCACATGAAAAGGAACTTTTATTCCAGACTCTAGTTCATAAAGGAAAACATAAGGATTGTACATGCATATTGAAGTTCTTTGGCTATCACTCTGTTTAGCCACCATAGCAACATTGTCCTTAGTGTGGTGCATGTTATGACCTGTCCATATTTCCCCCACAACATAGGGCAGGGCAGGTTTCCAAACAGTAGTTTGTATAGGCCCAAGCTTTCTATTAATCAAAACCTGAAGGACTGGTGTGCTAAATCCTGCATGGTAAGTTCTCCTTCAGGGAGAATCTGTATGGCTTACATGTTAACCCATTTCTAAAATGCCATGTCAATCAGAACCATTGTTAATTCTTCCTCATTGTGATCCTCTACGTCCTCAATCAATAAAACTGTATTACCCATAGATATTTTCATCCCTTTTTACCCTTGCAAAGGTCCCAAGGAGGAGGGGCACCTTTTCCATAATTATTCCAATAAGTACAGTTTTCACCAAAAGGGACATTAGGGACAAAAGAATCAATCTCTTCACCCATTATATGGCTGAACCAAAGATCAAAATATTAATGGATCATGATTTTGTATCAGCTTGTTTGGAGCACCCACAACAAGGAAATAATTGGACTGTATCATCCTATATTCCACACACAATGGGAGTAAGTTAAATGAGAGGTATAATTTATGACAGCCTTATCCTGCATTTGTAATAATGATGAATGACAAGGTACCAAATCAACCTGATTATGATAAACTTTTGATTTATTATAGATTTTAGGAGGAGAGTCAGCCCAAGTAATGGGTCTGAACAAGGGTGGATTAGGCAATATGCACAATGCTCGCGTTCTGTCATAGAGGCTGTAGGTGTAGTGCAGGTTATAGGTGTAATGCAGGCTATAGGTGTAGGGCAGGCTATAGGTGTAGTGCGGGCTGCAGTGTAGTGCAGGCTATGATAGCCATCATGGCAATGAACACATTTTCAGGGGTATGTGGAAGGCCTTGTCCTGTGACCAACATCCTAGAGTTTTGTGCCATCTTCTTCAGTTGTTTCAATGTTATTGGGCTCACATCTGGAGCAGCTGGTAGTGTGAGTGGAGCGGGGGCCTCCTCCAGTGTCCTGTTGGTGAGCGCTCCTCTCAGTGGTTTGACTGATAGTCTTGCTGTCTGCAGGTACCACCACCATTTCATTCTTGCACACACTGGGATGGCAGCCATAGCATTTCTCCATTATCTATGGAAATACAAGCAAACTCTCACCCCCATGTGATCAGTGTGGTGGGAACACAGCATTTACCTGTCTGAAGATTGCACTGCAGGACTTGGGGCCTACTGCCTTAGACTAAAGAGAAGAATTTGCCAGTGAAGCACGGTGGGGAGTTATGAGGATTGAGGAGCCAGAGTCAAGAAATTTAAAAGATAAATTGTTAATTCTGGTTGAATCTGTGACGACATCTGGATTCCCTGTTTTTGTGTTATTAATTGTTGTTTTAAGGTTAAATGAGTTATTTCAACAATTGCTTGTCCCCGAGGATTGTAGGGAATTGTAGTTATATGCTTAATTCCTTAAAGCTGAAAATATTGTTGAGTAGATCTGCTAATATAAGCAGGTCCGTTATCTGTTTTTATGATGTTAAGCAAATGCTGATAAACAATGTTTTATATGAGGGCTGTTTTGTTGTTTGCAACCTGAGAAACAGTATTATGATGTGAATAATGAGTTTAAGTATTATAATTTTATCTAGATATCAAGTATATTGAAATCTAAAGTATAACCAGAAGAGTGTTATTTCTTACCAGCCATTGTTAATTGTATCCCTGTAGAGTGTTAATAGAAAACACTTATAATTTATAAAGAAAACGTGAGATCAAAGCCATACATAATATCTTAACATGAAAATGATGATAACATTATTTTTGTAACACACTTAAATCTCCATTTTGGTATAGAATAACCTTTTTGGTCAATCATCTCTATCTAGTGCATAACAAGCTCTCACCTGATTTGTTGTCCTTTTTTTTTTGTGGTACTGGGGATAGAATGATTTGTTGTCCTTTAATGGGTGACATTGTCCAGACTGTTGAGTGTCTAAGCATGTCTAAGTGAAATGACATATGTATACCAAAAATCACTGCAGCCTTTTAAAAAATAATTATTTTTGACAGGTGCTCTCATGTTGGTTTGACATAGCTTTTATTACAAATAGCTGGTGTACAAGAGAAAGGCACATATCTAAATCTAAAGAAAAATCTTATCACTATAAACAATTCCAGTTTTACATTCTAGAAGACCTGTACATCTGGAAGGTATGAATATATTTAATGTATCATGAGATTAGCAGTAATTAATTTCACAGCCATTTGAAAACTTTTGTTTCTTAATTTAGTTTTGTACCAAGAGCATCTTGTAATGAGAAAACCTTATTTAATTTATAGAAAATTTAGCCTTTTGATGATGATCAATGTAAACACATCACAATAACATATTTAACCATGTTTATGAACAAGTCTTACATAAAACTACAGGAACCAGTGGGACCCCCTTAGTGAACAAAGGCTGGAATAAGCTTTTCCTGGGCAACGACTCCTTTATTTGCCAGGAGGAATCCTGTCAAACAGCTTCCCCACTCTAAGGGATCTCTATTCAAATATCTTAACAACTTTTTGATGTACTATGAGAGCCATATCCCAACAATTGACACATTATTTGGACCAATGACAGATTTTGTAAAAAGTTTCTGTATTTAAGTATTTCCCCCACCTGAGCCTCTCCCATAGCTGGGAGTACAGGTGTGTGCCACCACGCCTGGCCCTGCTGAAGGAAGCAAGGAAGGGGAAGCTTCTCTGTTACATAGCTCTGTTGCTGTACAGCCAAGGCTACCTCATTCTCCTCAGTACAGGTCCTGTGCCACCATTGCTGCCTCTGTTACTGCCTCCCTTGAAGATAACCATTCCACCATCTTGGGTGTGCTGGATCAGCCTCAAACTCTGAAGATGTGAGCTGAGGTGTATCTTTAAAAGTCTCACTCAGCTCTGGGTCTCCCCAAAGGCAGCGGCATAGTGGGAAGTTTATTGTTTATTTATTATCTATCTATTTATCTCCCTTGTCCTGCTCTAGAACAGAACTTTGTGAGAACTAGTACTTAACATATGTAAAACAGATTTTACCAACCTCCAAGCTGAGAAGGTCTCCAGAGAAACAACTCCTCCTCTGCCGTGAGATCTCTACATTTTTTCCCACCTTATCCTAATTTTCAGTATCTAAAGTTCCTGCTCATGGGAACCAAGGATTGTGCTTAATTACTTCCCCGATTATTTTAGTGATACTTCTAGTTGTCACTATGTAATGTGCCTTCCTTAAAAGAGACTTTACAAAGAGATTTTAAATACAGTGATTTTGAAAAAAGATTTCAAACCCTCGTTTTGCTCCCAGCAAAATGATCCCTCACATCAAAACACTTAGCTCTGCACCAGAGGTCTCCTGAATCGTCATACAATATGCAGATACTGTTGAAACACTCCTAGTAAATCCATCAAGCAGGGGAGAATGTTGTGTGATCAGGCCACATTGAACACCAGTTATAGGAGAGGAGACTCTTTGCATGGCACCAGTTAATAGGAACTCCTGTAGTGGGTCCTCATCTCTTGCCCAGTGTCACAGTGCATGGTGAGAAAAAAGAGAAGAAGAGAAAAAATAGGCACACAGCAGGGATCTGTGATGACCAGTTGCTCATGGGGAACAAAAGGGCATGAGGCAGCCAGAATCTGGGTATTTATTGATTACATCTGAGCCAAGGACAATGGGTGACAGGTGGTGAGTGTTTCTGGGAACAGTAATGGTTACTGCTAGTAGGGAGATCAAAGTTTTCTTTCAAGGACAACACAGGGGCAATAAGGCAGCTGTAGTTTCCCAAGGTAACTTTTCATCTTCAACTGTTCTTATCTTACACTGAGTGCCACAGCAGTCACCAACCATAGAGCTTTCAGCTGTGACCAGAAAACAGAAGGGTGCCAAGTTCCAATCTGGCTCAAAAGGCAGGACAAGGATGGCCTTGTATGTACCCTAGTCTCAGTTTATAATTTCTGGTCCCTGACAACTTAACTCCCTGAGAGATAATGGAAGAAATCATAGGAAGGAAACTAGATTGAGCCCCAGGACTCAGGCAGAGAGGACTGGACCTGAGCCCTGACAATTGCTACAAGTCAAAGTTTCTCTATTTGTGGATGTAGAGTGAAGTGCACAGTGGTTGAATTCTAACTACTGTAAAAATAGGACTAGGAAGACCCTTTAGTACTTTTTATATGCTCGTGCTTGTATTTTTCTCTCTTTGCCTTTTGTCCTTTAATCTGCTTTCATATATGAAAAGCAGAATAAGAATTAATTAGTGGTTTTGTGTGAATAGTATGTTTATGGGCATGTCAGGTTAATCCTCACCAAAAATTGTGTATAAAGGACTTAAATAGAAGTTTCTATAAATATGTTAATTTGTTCTGACATTACAACTTCCCTCAACCTCCAAATGTACTTACCTCCCTCTTTTTCCTTTTTCCACTCTCACAAACAACCTTTCAAAGCAAAATCTTCACCAGTCTCCAATCCAGACATAGAATGTTAATAATTCCTGTCTCTTTTTCTTTTATTCGCTATTATATTTTCTTCTTTTTGAACCATTTTCTTCCTTTTTTCTTAGTTTTTCCTTTCCTCATTCTCTATTTCTCAGACTACTTCCCATTAATACTGTACCATAGACCTTGTTGGTTACTGTAAAAGGGGTAAAATTGTTACAGCTTGTTTTAAAATGATATGTGTTTGGTGATGTAAGTGATGATGATATAAACACAAATTATTCTCTTCTTGCAATGCAGCGACAGGGACTGATCCTATTGCATTAAATATGATGAAGTGGGTACAAAATATCAAAACATCTTTAAAGCCACAGTCATGACAGGGAAGGAAACCAACTAAAGACGTCTCCAGAGGACTGAGTTTTGTACCCTAACTGATCATCATCTTTAGCATGAAAACAAAATAAAAATTGGAAACCAAGGCAACAAGATCTCTCCAAAAACTCTTAATTTCTCAAAAGCTAGTGTGTTATGAGTAATTAAGTAGAGGATGTCAAAGGCAATGAACTAAAAAAAATCCAGTGTTTAAAATGATGGAAGACATCAATGGAAAAACACACAGAAAAACCCATAAGGTGTTCAGTGATATTAGAGAATGGAAATGGAAGGAAGAGTGAAAGAAAGAAAGAAAGAAAGAAAGAAAGAATTTAATTAATAAAGTTTTAAATGAACTTTTAAAAGAAGCAAAATGCTGCTTGTAATAAACAAGATGATAAAAGATATGAATGAACTTTTTAAGATTTAGAGCTCACAGGAAGAAAGAAAACAGAAATTCAGGTTAAAAAATAACACCAGCTTCCTCAACACAATCTTTTAAGGCCAGGAGACCTTGGAGTGAAGATTTTCAAGGCCTATAACAAAATAACTTATAACCTAGATTAATGTATTCTGGAAAATTACCTCAAAGTTAGTGAACAGGTAAAGACTTTCCATGAAAAAGAGCAACTAAATAAATTCATGACCACGAAACCACCTCTGCAGAAAGTACTCCTTGGAATCCTAGCCAAAGATAGCAAGGCCAGTATTACCAAGAAAGCAAATGAAAGAATATGTCTAATTGTGATAATGATTAGAAGAAAAAGAGAAAAATGAAAATATCTCCAGTAGAAAAACAATGAAATAACAAGGTGCAGTAAAATGAAAGAGGCAAAATCACAGTTGACACCCCCAAAGTTTAAAGAATTATGAGAAACTACCTTAAAAACTTATATTCCAATAAAGCAGATCACGTAGAAGAAATAATTTCCCAGGCACATATGAATTATCAAAATTCAACCAAGAAAGTACAAAAACTCTAATTAATCCAATAACAAGCAAAGGAATAAAGACAACTATAAAACTATCAGTAAAATGAACCCAAGATATGATGGACTCACCACAGAATTCTAACAGAAATTTAGGAAAGTCATAACACCAATCCTTCTCAAATTATTCAATGAAACTGGAAGCAAAAGAGTACTGCCAAACTCATTCCTTAAAGCTAACCTTATTCTGATACCAAATACAAACAAAGACTTAAATAAAATGAAGAAAAGAAAACTTCAGGCCATAGATCCAAAATGAACATAGATGCGAAAATATCCAGCAAGATACTAACTAACAGAATAAAAGTATCACTAAAAATACAGCTTAGAAGAAGCTAAGGTAACTGCATCCTAAGGATGCATGGATGGCTCAACTTACCAATAAATGTAATATATAACACAAACAGAAGAAAGGACAACAATTGCATGATCATCTCAATAGAGGCAGAAAAAGCCTCTGACAAAAATCCAAAATCCTCACAGAAACAGTTATAAAAGGACCTTATGCCATACTGATAAAAGTCATGTATTAGAAACCTATTGTCAACACCACTTTAAATGGGGAAAAACTGAAAGCTTTCCCTCTAAAATCAGAAACAAGAGAAGAATATCTACTCTCACTATTTTGTTCGAAATTTTACTCAAAATTTTACTGAGAACAATCAAGCAAGAAAGTAAATAAAAGGGATACAGAAAGGGAAGGAAGAGGACAACTTATTCTTATTTAGAAGTGATGTGATCCTGTATGAAGAACTAAAAACACCACCAAATGCCTCCAAATGCCTCCTAGAACTGATAATTTCAGCAAAGTAGCAGGATACAAAATGAACACACATAACTCAATAGCGTTCCTATGTGACAACAATGAATCCATTCGTAGTGAAACTGGGAAATAATCTCATTCGCCGTAGCGGCAAGAAAATTAAAAATCTAGGAATTAACTAGAGAAGTGTAAGACCTGTATAATGAAAACTACAGTAATCTAGAAAAAAAGTTCAAGGGAGAATTTTTAAAATGAAAGACATTCCCTGCTTTTGGATAGGCAGGGCTATTACTGTCAAGATGGACATGTTACTAAAGCTGAAATATAGATTTACTGGAATCCCAATCAAAATGCCAACAATATTCTTCACAGAACTAGAAAAAGCAATCTTAAAATTTGTAAGGAACCGGAAGAGACCCAGAGCACCGAAGCAATCCCAGGCAACAAGAGCAAAGCAGATGCAGCACCTTCATGGATTTCAAGTTTCATTACAAAGCCATAATGAAAAAAAAACAACAACATGGAACTGGCACAAAAACAGACCTACAGATCAGTGGAAAAGAATGGAGGATGGAGAAGCAGCCACAGGCACATTTAGCTATCTATCTGATTTTTGACGAAGCAGCAAAAATCACACAGCACAGAAAAATAGGCTTTTTAAATAAATGGTGCTGGAAAACTACTATCCACATGCCAAAGAACGTACCTAGACTTGTATCTCTCACTTTGTAGTAAAAGGAAGAAAAAATGGATCAAAAAATTTAGACAGAAAAAGTGAATCTTCTGGAAATAAAATTGGTTAAACTCTTGAAGACATAGTCATAGGCAGGATTTTCTGAGCCCCAGTTGCGTAAGAAGAAACACGAAGAAGTAACAAATGGGATTATGTCAAACTAAAATTTTGTGCATAGCAAAGAAAACTACCAATAGAATGAAGAGACAACCTAAAAATATTTTTTTTTGTTTTTTTGAGACAGGGTCTTGCTGTGCAATTCAGGTTGGCCCTGAGCTCACTTTGTAGCCTAGGCTGGTCTTGAACTCGCAACTATCCTCCTGCCTCAGCCTCCCGAGTGCTGGGATTACAGGTGTGTGTCACCATGCCCGGCCAAGACAAACTAAAGATTAAAAAAATATTTTCCCAGGTATTCAGGCAGACCTAGTATTTAGAATATATGAAAGTCAAAAAATTTAAACCACTAAAATGAAAAACCCAATCAAAAATGAGCAATTTAAATTAATAGACATTTCTCAGAAGAGTAAAATGGTGAAATTAGTACATGAAAAACATTTGGCATCTTTGGCCATTAGAGAAACGCAAATCAAAACAGCACTGAGATTTTTTCTTACTGCAGAATAATGACTATCATTATGTACCACAAAAAATGCTGGTCAGCTTGTAGGAATACAGAAACCGTTCTACAACATGTGAATGAGTAGTTATACAAGCACAATGGAAATCCGTATGGACATTCTTCTTAAAGCTAAAAATAGAAGTTCCACTTAAACCAGCTATATCCCTTCTGGGTACCTTTCCCAAAGATTTAAAGATATTATATTACACTGATACATGCATATTTATGCCTATAGCGATACAACTCACAATAGTTAAATCTTGGAAGTAGCTTGTATATGTCCATCAACAGATGAATGAATAAGAAAAATGTGATATATATGCACAATGTACTCCTACTCAGCCATAAAGAAATATAAATTTGTGTCATCTATTGGAAAAGGGATGCACCTTGACACCATAATTTTAAGTGAAGTAAATAAGACACAGAATATTCAATATCCCATGATTTCTCTTACATAAGAAATTCAAATTGTAAATAATTTGAACATTAAAATTAAAAGCTGGATGATAGGAAAAGAGATACTTTTGCAGATGTGACGATGATTTGTGCGGAGGGAGAGGACAGGTTTAGAGGGAAGGGGATATAAAAAGTTGTAATATGTATGCATCAGTCATCCAAGATGAATGTATTTATTATGTATCACAAACACATAATAGTAAAAACAGCTTTTTAATAAAAAGCTTTTTAGCAAGTGAATGTGAGCTTTGCTGAAATGTAAACCCATTGTCATCACCACAAAACCTTCAGTAAAGTCTCCTGCATGCTCAGACACACTAACTTTGTCCTTCAACTAGAAAAAAAAAAGAAAACATTTCTCCTCTGAAAATTTCCTGGTAAATTTCCTTGAATTATGAAAAGCTTAGAAGCTTTTGAATATAATGGATCTGAGCCGTCTATTCAGAAATATTCCAGTTCTTAGTAATCTCTTCCAGGTAAACCCATTAAGTGCTCATATTTTTCTAGGTAGTGTAATGGTCACTGGACATACTTCTGCTTTCAAGATGCTCTCAAGTTAATGGAACAGATAGACCTAGGCCACTATAACACTCCGTCACCCAAGCCAAACAAATGAATGTCATTCTAAATCAATTTCTTGTCTCCTTTTCCCATATCTGATCTATCTGATCTTCAACTTTAGCCCCTGCTTCTTCCCCTTCTTTCATCCCCTTCCACTTCATCCAATGTTTTGGCAAATCTCTTTTTCTTTTTTTTTTATTTTAAAGAGAAAAGAACAAAAAAAAAGACATAAAAATAAAGACAAAAGCAAAACAACACAAAAACTGTAAAAATGATACAGAATTTCAAAACAAGATGGCAGAAAGTCAACAGTGGTTGTAGTATTCCTTATTGTTATCTTCAAAATAGTTGTTCAGATTACCAGATATAGGTATGCAAGACTATTCAGTTAAATAGTAACTGTTCCATTCAATAAACCAATAGAAATTAGCAGTACAATTATCTTAGCTATATATATTCTTTCTTTCTTTCTTTCTTTCTTTCTTTCTTTCTTTCTTTCTTTCTTTCTTTCTTTCTTTCTTTGTCTTTCTTCTTTCCCTCATCCCAGTTGTTCTTTCCTATTAAGAAGTTTCTAAGAAAAATGTGGTATTTTTCTACAATGGAATATTACTCAGCTATAAAAAGATAAACTCGAGGCTTTTTTTTTTTTTTGCGGTACTGGGGATCGAACTCAGGACCCTGTGCATGCTAGGCAAGCGCTTATTCCACTGAGCTATATCCCCAGCCCCAAACTCAAGGCTTTTATAGGTAAATGGAGGCAACTAGAGACCATACCCATAAGTGAAATAAATCAGACCCGCATGTGTAAAGACCGTATTACCTACATGGTGTAAGAACCTGAAAAAGGACATAAAACTGAAAGTACAATAGATATTGTCAAATCTTTTAATTTGCATCATTTCAATGGTTTTCACATTAACTCCCTCTTTTCCGTTTCCACTTCTAGCATCTTGACGGAAACCCTTATAGATTTCCATAGAATGTTTTGAAAATTATTCCATGAACACTGTTAATGTAGCTATGATTAAAAAAAAAACATAGTCTCTATCCAGAGTTCATGGTTGAGCAAAGAAAATAGAAAAAGGATGATAAACATGTTTATATAATATGATCATAGCATGTATCTTTGAACTGTTATGATAAATAGATTAGAACACTGTTGCAAATCTGTGCACTTAGAGAACACCGCTTAAAGAGGCTACTCAGAAATGTGCTTAGAGTCCTTCAGTGAGAGACACTAAGCCATGGAATTGGACTTTGTTAGTTTCACTACTAGGTTCAGAGAATTGTTTGGATTTGGTGCTAGTTCTCCACTTTGGCATGCTCTTCTGGGATCTTGGAATCCTGTCTTTTCCTTATGAGCAACTTCCCCAAACCAGATTCTGCTTGCCTGTGCCCTCAACCACTGACTGGAGTCCTTTGTGTCAATTTACCCTGCCCTATTTATGTCTCATTATTCTTCATCTTCTATTCTCACATGAAGAATCACAGATTTTGAGAAGTAACTTTGCCCAAATCACAATGAGTTAAAGGGCCCAGTCGTATTCTCACAACTATTAAGTTTATGTTTCATGATTAAACTTTTTTGAGCAATTTTATAAGCTGATATCTGGTAATCTGAACAATTTACGTGAAGACAACAATTTGCGGTATAACAACCACTGGTGAATTCCTACCATCCTGTCTAGTGAAACTATGTATTGTCTCAAATGTTCTTTTATATTATTATTTTCTTATTCCCTTTAATGGTTTGATCCATCTTCTATTCTTACATCTGGTAATCTGAGCAACTTCATTGAAGATAACAATATGAAATATAAAACTGCTGTTAATCCCTACCATTTGGTTTGAAACTTTGTATCATTTTTAATGTCCTTGTTTTGTTTGTATTTTGCTATTGCTCCTCTTTTATTATTCTTTTTAAAATAAAGAAGGCAAGTGGTCTTTAAGAGGCCCTTTAAAACACCCCCCATTTCTAGGTTCCTCAACTTTACTCCAGTGAAGAATGGGGAAGTGAGGCAAGGCTGTTACAGAGCTGAAGGTCCCAGCAGAGAGTAAGAAACTCAGGCCTTACTCACTGAAAGAGGAAGTTAGAGGTGAGAG
>PVLD010027210.1:0-21080 GCA_004027595.1 Dinomys branickii | reverse complement strand
TGCTTGCACATGTACCTCTGATTTATTTCACTTATGAGTATGGTGTCTAATTGTGACCATTTGCCTACAAAGGCCCCAAATCTGTCCCTCTTTATAGCTGAGTAATATTCCATTATATAAAAATGCCACAGTTTTTTAATCCAGTCCTCTGTGGATGGACATTTGGGTTGCTTCCACAATTTAGCTATTACAAATTGCACTGCTATAAACATGGGTGCACATATATCAGAGTGATATGATGCTTTCAGATCTTCTGGGAAAATACCCAGGAGGGGAATAGCTGGTTTGAATGGAACCTCTAGACCTATTTTGCTGAGAAATCTCCAGACTGTTCTCCACAGTAGTTTCCCCAGTCTGCAATCCCACCAGCAGTGCAGTAGAGGCCCTATTTCTCCACAGCCTCACCAGCAGTTGTTATTGGCTGATTTCTTAATACTGGCCAATCTTACTGGGGTAAGATGAAATCTCAATGTTGTTTTTATTTGCATTTCTCGAACAACTAAAGATGTAGAACATTTTCTCATATATTTATTTGCCATTTGTATTTCTTTATCTGAGAAGTGTGTATTCATCTCAGATGCCCATTTCTGGATTGGGTCTTTGAATTTGGACAGGTTCATGTTTTTTAATTCTTTGTATGTTCTAGATAGAAGGCCTTCATCCGAGAAACAGCCCATTAGGATTTTTTCCCAATTGGTGTGTTTTCTTTTTACTCTGCTGGTGATTTCTTTAGATGTGCAAAAACTTTTCATTAGGATGAGGTCCCAGTTATTGGTTCTTTGAATTGTTTTCCTTGCGGTTTCATTTTTGTTTATGAACTCTCTGTCTACTCCTATGTCTTCAAGGTTTTTACCTACTTTCTCTTCCAATAGATTTAGAGTTTCTGTTTTAATGTTGAGATCTGTGATCCATTTTGACTTGAGTTTGGTGCATGGTGATAGATTTGCGTCTATTTTCAGTTTTTGGCAAGAGGCAAGCCAGTTTTTCCAGCATCATTTATTAAACAGGCTATCTTTTTTCCAGTGAACTTGGTTGGCCCTTGTGAAATATTAGGTGGCTGAGTGTGTTTGTGGTTGTGGCTGTATCTTCCAGTCTGTTCCATTGATCCTCAGGTCTGTTTTTTAGCCAGTACCAGGTTCATTTTATTACAGTAGCTTTGTAGCATAATTTCAGGTCAGGGATTGTGATGCCACCTGACTTGTCCTTGTGGCCCAGAATTGCTTTTGCTATTCTGGGTCTCTTCTGATTCCACATGAATTTAAGGCATGTCTTCTCTAGATCTGTGAGGTATGCTAATGGTAGTTTAATGGGAATTGTATTGAATCTGTACAACAATTTTGGTAGTATGGCCATTTTCACAATGCTAGTTCTTCCTAACCATGAGCAGGGAATGTTTTTCCATTTATTGAAATCCTCTTTGATCTCTTTTTTCAGAGTACTGTAGTTTTCATTGAATAGATCTTTTACCTCTTTTGTTAGATTGATTCCTAAATATTTCATTTTCTTGGATGGTATTGTAAAAGGTATGGTTTCCTCAGTTTCTCTCTCAGTCTGTTTATTGTTCGTGTATAGGAATGCTATTGATTTTTGGGAGTTGACTTTGTATCCAGCTACTCTGCTGAATTTGTCAATTAATTCCAGGCGTTTTCTTGTGGAGTTTTTGGGGTCCTCCATGTAAAGTATCATGTCATCTGCAAATAGTGATAGTTTAACTTCTTCCTTTCCGATCCTTATTCATTTTATTGCTCTGTCTTGTCTAATTGCTCTAGCTAATGCTTCCAGAACTATGTTGAATGGGAGTGGTGGCAGAGGACATCCTTGCCTTGTTCCTGTCTTTAAAGTGAAAGCTTTCAGTTTTTGTCCATTTAGTATGATGTTGGCTGTTGGTTTGTCATAGATGGCTTTGATCAGATTGAGGTAGAGGCCATCTATTCCTATTTTTTCTAGGGTTTTTAACGTGAATGCATGTTGGACTTTATCGAAAGCTTTTTCTGCATCTATTGAGATGATCATGTGGTTTTTGTCTTTGACTCTATTGATATGATGTATTACATTAATTGATTTGCAAATATTGAACCATTCCTGCATTCCTGGAATAAATCCAACCTGGTCATGGTGTATAATTTTCCTTAGGATTCGCTGCATTCTATTTGCTAGTATTTTATTGAGTATCTTTGCATCTATGTTCCCTAGGGAGATTGACCTATAGTTCTCTTTCTTGGTTGGGTCCTTCTCTGGTTTTGGTATTAGTATAATACTTGCCTCCAGAAATGAGTTAGGGAGAGTTGCTTCCTTTTCAATTTTATTAAAGAGTTTGAGGAGTGTTGGCATTAAATCTTCTCTGAATGTTTTATGGAATTTTGCTGTGAATCCATCAGGGCCTTGGCTCTTCTTTGTTGGTAAGTTTTTAATGACATTTTCAATCTCATTAATTGATATTAGGTTGTTCAGGATTTTTGAATCTTTCTGATTGAATGTTGATAATTCATACATTTCTAGGAATCTGTCCATTTCTTCTGAATTTTCTATCGTATGGGAGTAAAGATTTTCAAAATAGGTATTAATGATCTTTTGAATTTCTGTAGGATCTGTTGGGATTTCATCCTTTTCATTCCTTATTGCATGAATTTGAGTTCTTTCCTTTCTTTTTTTGATAAGGTTGGCTAGGGGTTTATCAATTTTATTTACTCTTTCAAAAAACCAACCCTTTGATTCACTTATTTTTTGTACAGTTTTCTGTGTCTCAGTTGCATTACTTTCTGCCCTGAGTTTTGTAATCTCCTTCCACCTTTGGGCTTTTGGTTTGGCTAGTTGCTCTTTTTCTAAAAGTCTGAGATGTAGAATTAGGCTATTTATTTGCTCTCTTTCTGTTTTCTTTATGTATGAGTTCATTGCTATAAATCTGAGGAGAGGTTTCATTGCATCCCACAGATTCCTATAAGTTGTAATTGTATTTTCATGTTTCTAGGTATTTTTTAATTTCTTCTTTAAATTCTTGTTTGACCCAGTGGTTATTCAGGAGGTTGTTGTCTAATTTCCAAGTGTTTATGCAGTTTTGGGAGTTCTCTTTGTCATTAATTTCCAATTTCATTGCACTGTGGTCATATGATATGCATGGGATAATTTCAATTCTTTTTCATTTAGATAGATATGCTCTATGGGCTAGAATGTGGTCAATTTTAGAGAAAGACCCATGTGCAGCTGAGAAAAATGTGTATTCTGATGTTGTGGGGTGGAACACTCTGTATACATCTACTAAGCCCATTTGTTCACACCTTTGGTTCAAGTCTGTTATTTCTTTGCTGATTTTTTGTCCAGTTGACTTGTCTCTTTGCATCAGAGGGGTGTTTAGGTTCCCTATTACAATAGTGTTATTAATTATTTGATTTTTCATGTCTGTTAAGATTTGACTTGTAAAGTTTGGTGCTCCATTATTTGGTGCATAAATGTTTAGGATTGTTATCTCTTCCTCTTGCAGCTTTCCCCTACCTAGTATGTAGTGGCCTTCTTTATGTCTTTTGATTGTTTTTCGTTTGAAGTTTACATTGTCTGCAAACATAATAGCTACCCCTGCTTTTTTCTGGGAACCTGTTGCATGGAGAATTGTTTTCCATCCTTTAACATTCAGCCTGTGAATTTCCTTTTGAGTAAAATGTGTTTCCTGTGTACAGCATACGTTGGATTACGTTTCTTAATCCACTCTGCTAATCTGTTTCTTTTGACTGGTAAATTGAGGCCATTTACATTAATGGTTATAACGGTTATATGTTGGCTTGTTCTTGTCATGCTATTTACTTGTTATTGTTTTCCTACTTTTGCTTTCTGTTTACTTGGTTGTTCTGTTTTAGGGTTCCTTTCTATTGTTTTTCCTGAGAGTGTGGTCACTGTTTTCTCTGTCTAGAATATCTTTTAGTGCTTTTTGCAATGCTGTTTGGCACTCGTGAAGTTCTTCTGTTGTTCTTTGTCGTGGAAATATTTTATTTCTCCATTGAATTTGAAGGATAGTTTTGCAGGATTCATCAGTCTGGGTTGAAGCTGTTTTGTCTCAGAATCTGTTATACCTTGCTCCAAGCTCTTCTTGATTTCATAGCTTCTGTTTTGAAGTCTTTTGTGATTCTGATGGGCTTTCCTTTATAGCTGATCTGTTTCTTTTCTCTAGCAGCTTTTAATATTGTATTCTTTTGCTGGATGTCTGGGATCTTGACTATTATATGTCTCTGTGTGGTTTTATTTGGGTTATGGCTCGTTGGGGTTCTATATGCCTCAATTAACTGTACTTCAGTATCTTTTACCATGCTTGGGAAATTTTCTGCTATTATTTCAGCAAATATTCTTTTTATATCATTTGTGTTGTGTCCTGCTGTTTCACTGACTCCTATTACTCGGATATGATTTCCTTTTGCCTCATCTTGCAGCTGTTGGATTGATTTTTCCTGGATCCTTGATGACTTTATGAGATCCTTCCTTTCATGCTCACTAGCTGCCATGCTATCTTCAAGATCTAAAATTCTATCTTTGGCTTCATTGAAGCAGTTTTTCAAGCGTTCAGTGGAAGTTTTCATTTCCTGGCAATCTCTTTGGGCCTGTTTCCTTAGTTGTAATTCATTCCCAAATTGTTCATGTAACATTTCTATTTGTTTCCTATGTTCTTGTATTCTTTTATGTTTCTTCTCTATATGTGCAGAGCACTTCTTCTATTATTGTTTTTACTTCATTTTTTGCCTGAAAGATTATTTGTGCTTTAATCTCTTTTTTTTTTACTTTTTTTTTTATTTTAAAGACAAAAGAATGGAGACATATGAACCAGAAAAGCCATAAACAATACAGAAAATACAAAGTTATACAGAATATAGTAGGGAATTAGCACTGAATGTTGTATGACATAGTTATCTTCACATTAGTTAACACAAAAACATTAAAGGAAATACCAAATTATAGAGGAGATAGTAGGGAATTTGCACTGGATGCTGTATAATACAAAGTTATCTTCACTTCTGTTAATACAAAAACGATTGAGGAAATACAGAATTATAGAGAACAGAGAAGGGAATTAGCTCTGGATGCTGTCCTACATAATGTTACCTTCACCTTTGTTACTCAGTTACACAGATGATGGCCCATTTGATCATTCAATTTTTCTCCTCCCTCATCTCCATTGCCCTACCACTCAATCATTCATCTTCCCTGTGATAATAACTGTACTCCTGGGTTTATCTATCTCCTTGGACTCTTGCCTTGGGAAGAGATATAGCTGCCTCAGGCTATACCATAACATACATGGGTGTATACAAACTGCCATGGTTGGAGGTGGGAAAGCACATATGCTCACAGCAGACCGCCCGGCTCCACCCTGTCATCTTGCTATGGGGGTGGCGGGTCCAGTGCATGAGGTGCCCTGAGCGGGGCCCTCAGCGGAGCAGCCACCGGGCCCACTGTGGAGAAACCACGGAGCAGCCAGAGGGCCCACAGCGCAGCAGCCGCAGGGCCCACTGCAGTGCAGCATCGTGCACTGCGGGGCAGCCATGGGGCCCACTGCAGGGCAGCTGCGGGGCCCACAGCAGAGCAGCCGCGGGGCACGTGCCCCCATCGGGGCGTCCACTGTGACCCTTTTGGCTCTGTCCTGTTGCCTTGATGCCAGAGGCCCTTTCTTCTCCTCCCACCTCCTCCTGATCTCCAGCATTACCGTTCCCCACCCCTTGCAGCTGGGCAATGGTTCTCCGAAGCTGAAGCTGTGAATGCCGAAACAAGGGCGTGGGTCGAGGGTGTGCGTGGAGCAGCGACCTCCTCCCTCTCTGTCTCATCTCCCTCCGACTGTACCATGGCAGATCTCCGATCCCCTCCTCCAGAGGAGGTTTTGCTTAGTCTTTCCGAGGGTTTCAGTTCCCATTTCAGATCCTTCTCGAGTTCAGGATATCCACCTCTTTCCTTTCTGTCCTTCACATGTTGCTATATTCCTATGTCTGAGTGGCATTCCTCCGGGAGGTTCTCTCTCTGCTGCCTATCCAGTCGCCATGGGTTCATACAAGGTTCATATATGCAAGCAGTATGGAGACACTCTTGTTGCTCATATTAGTAGTTTGGGGTGAGTCCTGAAGCCTGTGGACTCATCCCATCGCTGTCAGGAACAGGTGGTGATTGCGCAGGCCGCCGAGGCTCAAGGTGCTCACAGAGGGCGTTCAGGGTGGGAGCTGAGCATAACTCAGTTCATGCTTCCTGCTTGATGTTGGAGTGACAAGGGCATGGGGCCGTGTGGTCCACCTCCATCTGCAGCTCTCTCTTGCTGTTGTGCCCCAGTCCCCGTTTGTTCCTTGGCTGGTTCCCTGGGAGTTGCTGTGGCTCTGATGTCACTGCCGATGCACCCCACCGCTCCCCACTGGCAGCCGCCCATACAGTGGAGAGGCAGGAGGCCACAGCCTCGAGGCAGGCATAGAGCTGGGTGTCCTGGGATGTGTACTGGCTGCTCTGGCTCCACCTTGCCTCCAGGTGCTGATTAGGAAGGTGGCTGCAGGTTGGGGACTCCTGGCTGTTGCAACCTCTCATCCTCACACTGGATTTGACAACAGTTCGCAACCACCATCGCCTCACCTCCTGGCTGCGCCCTCCCCTCTCCAGACCCGGACCAGCTCCCGGAACTCCGCTCTCCCCCGGCCGAGTCGGGAGGCCTCCATGAGCGTGGGTCTCCGAAGCTGAAGCCGCGACTGCTGGAACGAGGGCTTGGGCCAAGAGTGTGTTTGAAGCAGTGGCTTCCTCTTTCTCCGTCTCTTCTCCCTCCGACTGTGCCGTGGTGGCCCTCCTATCCTTTCCTCCAGGAGAGGTTTTGCTTGTCTTTCCTAGGGCTTCAGTTCCCATTTCAGATCCTTCTTGGGTTCAGGGTACACACCTCTCTCCTTTCTGTCTTCATATTGCTATATTCCATTGTCTGGGTGGTAATCCTCTGGGAGGTTCTCTCTCTGCTGCCTACCCGGTCGCCATCTTCCCGGAAGTGCTTTAATCTCTTCTATGGCCCGATGGAGTTGTTTCTTTACTTCGGATGTGATCATTTCAGAAATTGCAGGTATGTGGCTTCCTAGTTCTCCTATATCATTATGTCTAGGACTTGTTCTGGGTGGGGTTGAGTGCTGAGACTGCATTTTGCTCTTCTGTCTTGTCATTTTGGATATCAGATGAAAAGTATTGAACTACAAATTACCCAGGCAGCTCACCAGGCAAAGGTCCGTTGCAAAGGCTGGTCCAATGGCTCCCTCTCTTTGCAAAAATGTTCCTTAAGCTTTCTGCCAAGAGTTCCGCTCTGAAGGCTGCTCAGATGCTGCTTTGTGGCCCAAGCTCCTCCCTGCCCAGAGATCCAGGTCAGAGTGTGCACACACCTTACCTGCCCAGAGTTCCACGCAGACAGAGGGGCTGCCTAGGTGCTGCTTTGTGGGCCGAGCTCCTCCCTGCCCAGAGATCCAGGTCGGAGCATGCACAAGCCTCACCTGCGCAGAGTTCCCCACAGGCTCAGTGTCTATCATGGGCACAGAACCAGGGGGACAGCAGCATCACAGCCTCCTTTCATCCCTTCCCAGGGCTCTGTGCTATTTTTATTTGTTGTATTATTTTTCTATGCAAAACCCCAAAGGCAAACAAGAGCAATCCAATACAGTCACATTACACTGTACCAGGATCTTGTAATTCAGACAAGGGGAAGATTTACATTAGGAAGGAGCTGGCATGGGGGAAAAAAAACTCCCTGCAATACAATGAAAATGAATAAAAGACCACCGCTGTCTCCATGCTGTTGTTTGCCTCTGAAAAGAAGTAGTTTTATTTCCCATAAAGCTCACTAAACATTTGATCATTTTCTATTTTGTAACGTTACATTTTGAATATACCTTTTTCTGTGTGGTACTGGATATTGAAACCAAGGCTTTTGCCATAAGGTACTTTCACCCCTCCTCTTTTTCTTCTTTCTTTCAAACAAGGTTTCACCAAATCACTAAATTGCCCAGACTGGACTCAAATTTGTGATCCTCCTGCCTCAGCCTCCCAGAGTACATGTGCCATAGTGGCTGGGCCTAATTTTTAGTGTACATTTAATCTCCTTGGAGAAATTTTAAAAATTAGGAGAAAAGGGATAATGATTGCTCTTTCCTTTCAACTAGAAGTAGATTGTCACTAACAGGCCTGAAGGAAAACATCTATCTCAAATAGTCTTTTGTTGAAAACTTAAACACCTATTTTTGAGATTGTTCATGAGCAAATGTTTACAATCTGCTAGACATTTCTTAATTCAGTCAAGTAAATATGTCATGACAGTCACATGTGCCTACTACAGTGCATGGTGACTTAGACTTCCTTTTGGAACTAGTTTGAAAGGCTGGCTTTATTCAACCACTACTGACTCATTGAAGTATTAAAAAGTGCCTAGGCCTGCATTGTATCTACCACTAGCATACTGCCACTAAGATATTTGTGGGCACTGGGAAGTGCTGAGAGCAAGTACAGCATACGTGGGAGCCTGGCAGTGAGAGCCATAGGCTTTTTTCATTTTCTGGTCTTATTAAGAACCCAGAGCTGAAACATCTCAGAGCCCTGGCCTTGGCCCTGATTCAAATCCTCAGCTTTGAGGATTCAACTTTAGGAAGGTACTGGTTGTGGCCTCCAAGTCCCCCATGGATCTAGCTCCTGGGAACTGGTTCATGTCAACCTGCACTGGGAGTTCCTATGTGGCTACCTTTACACCATGACCCATCAGGGGAGGTTCCCACTTCAGCCAAGGACCAAGAAGCATTAACAGGAAGCACTGATGAAGATGTAGAAGTTAGACAAAGGTGAGAGGCCAGGATGTTCTTTGGGACTGAGTGTTTCCTGGATGTCTTCTGAGAGTCTGGCAGGGCCAGCAAGGAGATTTAGGATTCCTGAGACTGTCCTTCTAGCTAAGCTCTTGGATATGTGCCATAGTATGTGGAATCCACCAGCAGTGATGTAAATCAGAAGGAGCAAAGATGCACAGTTCCTTATCTCTACAGCTCCCTGGGACACCCATTTTTTGGAAAACCTTGGGGGACCAGGAGGAAAAGCCATACCTAGACTACAAGCTCTAGTAGTAGTTACTTTCTTTTGATAATTAGTAATTAAATTTCTTTGTAGCTGGAACAAGGGCAGTCAAACTTTGTTATGGAAGGCTGTAAATAAAATTCAGAAATGATGGAAATATCATGAGAATATTTGTAACCCCAGGCAAACTACATTGGATACTGTTAGAAATGGTGCATATGAGAGACCACCAGAACAGGCTTTTGTGTTTAGCAGCCTAGGCTGGTTTATTCCTCCTGGTGCGGAGGGGCTGAGGTCAAGAAAGATGTCAGCCCTCAAGCAGGGGAGGTACAGACTTTTATAGAGTTTGGGAAGGGAGCTGTTTCCAAGGTTCGAGGTTCACAGAATGGTCAGAATGGTCGTTGCTGGTGGTAGATAACATCAGGCTCTTTGGCGCTGGTAATTACACATCCTGTCCTGGTCTCATCTTTATGGCCTTCTGCTCTGTGTGCTGAGACAGCAGGGATTTCTTTGTTTCCTGAGAATACATGTTTGCTGAAGGGTCTCATCTGAGTCAGGCATGACAGATACTACATAACTACTTGTATACATGAGATGATTCAAAACTATGGTGAGTGTTTGAATTAAAAAATTATGACAGTAAAAGACAGATTGCAATTGACCCACTAAAATATTCTCCTTTGCTTTGAATTCGCTTATCCCCTCATTCTGTCCACTTTCTGAAGCAGTCCCCTTTCATGAATGTCTTTAGTGTGACTGTCATGGCTGCCATGTCCTGAACTGATTCAAAGTATTTACCTTTCATAGGCATTCTGACCTTAGGGAAGAGCCAGAAGTTTCATGATGTCAGATCTGGGAATAAGCGTGGATGAAGACACACTGTGATATTTTTACAAGACTGCCTTTCCTTTGGATGATGCTGGGCAACTGCATTCACCACATTTTTGATCACACTTTATAAAGATATTAATGAAAGAAGACTAGCAGAACTGCCTCAGAAAATGTAAAGAACAATGGAATAAGCATGTTTTGTTTGAATCAAGGGGGAATGCATTCAGAGAGATTCTTGTTTTTTACTGTAATAAAATTTTTTAAAAGCAAATATTTATTGTATATTTTGATTATACCTCATATTGAGATCAAGGAAAGTTATTGAACCATATCTAAAAAGTCTCATTTGCTTACCTGCCTAGGCTACTTTTCTAAAGTCTTAATCATCCCATTTTTTTGTGTTTGCAAAAGCTTGATTGTGTCAAACTTTGTTCTTTTAAATTCCTAACATATGGCTCATTCATTCTCACAGCAAACTCCAGAGGGATGTATTCTTATTTCTGCCATTTAATTTCTAAGCAGTGTGTTTCAGGTTATACAGCTATTCAGAGCAGGAAGTGAAGTTCACACCCACCTGGTCTGCTTTCACAACCTCTAATGTATCTGATCAGGTCATTTACTCATGGAGTATTTTCAAATTTAAAATGACCTAAAGCACTCTTTAGAAACATTCCACATTTACTGGATAGTCAGAATCCTTTCTACCTGTTCCACCTGATTCTGTGTAGACCTGGCATGCATTTCTTAGAAGCATACGTGTCAGACTTTCTCTTTGGAAAGTGTCAAAAGTGAACTCTGGTTAAGATGTTATCAGAGGGGAGTTTGTTAGAGAATGGCACATAAATCGGGGAATGGGGAGGAACTGGAAAACCATAGCTTAAGGTTCTGCGCAGAAATCAGGGTGGGCATGGGTTTGTAAGCAGCCAGAATGCCTCATGGTTCAGGGATGCTGCTGGGTAATCAGCAATACTGCGTTGTCCTTAACGTGGTGGCCTGGCGAGAATGACTCTGAAGGCCATGGTGCGGTCATGTGGCTCCTCAAGGCTCCTTGTGCCTGAGCAGAGGGTGAGAGGCAGCTTCTGGTGGAAGGAGCTTCTAAAGGCTCCATCTGGAGGAAAGGCCTTGCGGGACCTCTGGGGTGGCAGAGAAGAACCTCAGGCTTTACCACTGATGTGGCACAGAATAGGGGAGCGAGTATGAGCAGCAGAGAGCTGGGGTGAGGAGGAAACTGACTGTAATGGATGAATTGGGTATACCTAAAGTTAGATTAAAATTTGGGTAAGGGATGAGAGAATGGGCAGGAAAAGTAGGAATTAAGAGAGTGACTTACCAGTAGTTTTCTTTCTCTTGGGTCTCTCTTCTTCCTCAGGTTCCTAACCATCTCCTCCTCCCCCAAGTATATTTGGGCATTTGGGAATTAAAGGCTATCTATCTCTATGCCGATCTTCTGCCCTGAAGATCTTCAATTGCTGACTTCTCTTCCCAAACTCTAAACTGCATCTCAGTATCATTTTGTTCCCCAGTATTTTTAATCCAAATCATTTTACTTACAATACAGATGGAAGTAGCATGCACATTGTAACATAGATGTAATTTCAGAAGCAGACCATTCCCCTTGATTATAAGCAAAGTCAAACCTAATAATAGTTTGGATTTATTTTGCTGTTAATATTATTTACTCTCTGAAAACAGACTCACCTCAATTAACGTTGTGAATTGTCTGCCCTGTAATGACCAGATATCCCATTCTATTACATTATTGAAATCATTTGCATGGTAATTATGGTTTAGCTCTATTGGTGATTGGAATTGTTTGCATTCTGGTAATGTACGATGGTTGCTCATTAATCATAAGGAAAATCTTGCCAGATGGCAGCATTAAGGAAGTAGAGTATCCTGGCCATTTTAGGTTCTAAACCAATGCTTCTATTTGTTCCATCATCTTTCAGTTGTTCTAGTTTCTAAAGCACTCATGCGTCAGAAAAAACAATTGAAACAGCAAGTGTGATTGGTCTCGGGAAGTTTTATTTAAAAATTCAGCAGTGCAAATTACTCATCTGTCCTCCTCCTTCCTTCCACAGTTCTCCCTCCTCCAATCTAATAAATGAAGCCTGAAAACAAATATTATAGGCTGTCAAGGTAATTGAGACATATTTATGTGTGTGTGCTTGTGTGTGTGTGTGCGCGCGCGCGCTTGCGCGTGTGTGCTTGTGTGTGTGTGTGTGTAATCTACTTTAAGTAAACCAACTGTAGCATGGCAAAACTTGAGTTTTCATTAAAAAGAAAACCAAAACAAACAATTGGAGACTTTTAGCATTCTTGGGTCGGCCCCTCCCCCTTCAGCCACAGGTCAGAGAGAAATAATTAGAATACTGTGGCCTGTCTCTTTGACTGCTTGTCCCTCCCTTCTCCTTTTGCTCCCTGCAGATCAGGATGAGGGCCGTTTCTTATCCTTCTTTTCTTCCCCACAGACTCACTCTGGAATGCCTAATATAACAGAGATAGGGCCTTGGGGCCTGATTTCCTTGAATCTTGATTTCCTTTTCCTTTTTTTTTTTTTTTTTTCTGATACAGTCTCACTACGTTGCCCACCCTGGCCTTATCCCCCTGGGCTCAAGCGAGTCTCCTGCCTCAGCCATTTGAATAGCTGGGACCTCAGATGTGTGCGGGCTCACCTGGCTCTTTTATTCTTAGTTCATATCCACATGCAAGTTTTAGTAATGGAAGGAACGGATTGTCAGTGGTTAGGCATATGAAATTTGGGCTGTTTACTTGACATTGTTTTAAGCTAAAAAAACTTAGCAATTTTACATTTTATTCCTACTACCATTTAGTATAATTTTGTATTTAACCAAAAATATTTAAAATGAACACCTTTTCTGTGCATCTAAATCCATTGAGCAAGGTGGCAGCCCCCACCAATCTTGGGCATTACAGAAAGCCTGGCTGAGGTGTTTCAGTGTGAGATCAGGAATGGCTGTGAACTAGGGCACCCTTTAAGTGAGCCCAGCCTCTGGAAGGGGGACACTTTAGTGGGGATAATTTAGAGCCCTGCTACCCTATCTCTGAGTAATAATCAATAGCAAAATGGTACCCATTTGATGCATAATGGAGGAACAGATTTTATAGTCAAATAGCTTTACTTTTCCTTTGGGTCAAGAAGGAACTATAATTTCTATCCTAGTAATGAATGAGACAGCAGATGTAGGGCACACCGTAGTGTCTGTGGGACATAGTAAGTTCTCAATGTGCATTGATTGCTATCTTTAATGTTATTATGAAAGGACCTCGGGGATTTTTGCTGCTTTATCTAAATATGAACCACAGCAATATCATCCCTGCTTTATCCATTTTTGGCCACAAGAAGCCTTTAGACAGCAGTCACTTTTGGGAAAGCGCGTTAACATGACCTGCTGTAACAGAATACCATATGCCGGGTGACTCAGACAAACCCAGTTTATTGTGTTCCAAGTCTGAAGGCTGGAAGTTCAAGTCAAGGTGCCAGCAGGGTTGGTTTCTGATGAGGGTGTCTTCTTGGCTTGGTGCTTCACTCTGTGTTCTCACTTGCCTTTCTCTGTGGCACATGGAGAGGGAAATCTCTCTGGGTTTTCTTCTTACTAGGGCACAGACCTATATGATTAGGACCCTAACTTTATGACCTCATTTATCCTAATTATACTCTATAGGCTCTTTTTCTAAATACAGTCATACTGGGAGTTATAACATCTGAATTTGGAGAAGAGAGGGACAGACTTCAGTCCATAGCAAAAGGTCTAACTGGACTTTAGGAATATTTTTCTCATTCAAACCACTTTAAACCGAGTTTTACATTCATTTGTCACCCATAGCTCTTCTACGTGATACAAGGATCACATCAAAGAGCTTTACCAGGAGGTTCAGGAAACTTCCTAACACTGCATGCAAAATTTTGTGTTTATGTATATTTTCAGTGCTACTATCAGATCATCATATGGTCTCTGACCCCCAAAAGGAAAAAAGCCATTAATGGACTGTCACAAACTCAGTGAATAGCCATGTGGCCACTTTGGTTTGTCCACACCCCAGCCCCTGTACCAGGTCAGGGCCAAGCGAGGAATGTAAATGAGTGAAGCAGGAAGCTGTAAAGCAAAAGGTAGTTATGGAGCTACTTGAGAAGTGGAGAGCGCATGCTCCCACCACATCCCAGGACAGAGCCACAGTTTGATCCTACTCAGTGCTCCATGTGGACAGCTAAACTCTGGGTTATGACATAAAGTTCCCACTTACTCAAAACCCTGAGTCAACCAAATGGTCATAAATTTAATGATGATTAATTTTAACTGTTGAACCTCCAAACTTCAACCACTGGCAGAAACATTTTGAGAGGAACTTTAGGACCAGGTAAGAATTTCTCAAATAAAAGTCACTGAAAGTAGGCTTATTTAAGAATCACTGAAGTGAATCTCCTTGTCTTAATATACTTGAATACTAGCATCTAGTACAGTGTTTGATTATATGGCATATAATATTTCCTTTTAAAATATATTGTTGTCAATGCATACTAATTCCACAAAATATTGGGTTTCAATGTGACATCTTCATACATGCACATAACATACTTTGATTACATCCATCCTGCCTTCTATGCCTTCCTTTTATTCTTTTCTGGTTGTCTAGTGATACAATCCCTTGTATAGTCATGTCATTTCTTTCTTTCTTTTAGATTATACATGTTAGAGAGGACATAAGACATGCAGCACCCAGCTTTCTGAGTCTGGTTTATCTGGGTTAACAGGATGATCTCTAGTTCCATCCATTTTCCTTCCAGTGACACGATTTCATTCTTTAATGACTGAATAATACTCTATTGTATTTGTATGACACAATTTCTTTTTTGATTCATCCACTGACTGAACTTAGGATGGTTCCCATATGTTGGCAGTTGTGAATTGTGCTACAATATAGTAAATGTGGGCATGGAGGTGTCCCTATAATATACTGCCTTTAATTTCTTAAGATACATGCTGAAGAGTGGTATAGCAGAGTCATATGGTAGTTCTGCTTTTACTTTTTGAGATAGTTTTATATTGATTCCCATAGTGGTTGTACTAATTTATATTCCCACCAACAGTGTAGAAATGCTCCTTTTCTGCCACATACTTACAGGCATTCACTGTAAGTTTTCTGAATTCTGTATTCTTGATGACAGTCATTCTGACTAGGATGAGATTGAATCTCAATATAGTTTTGGTTGATGTTTCCCTAATGGATAAAGATGTTGAATTTTTTAAATATGCTTACTGGATGTTTGCACTTTTTTTTTTTTTGGAAAAACGTCTGTTCAATTTATTTGCACATTTATTTATTGTACTATTTTTGGTGTTATTATGATTATTATTTTGCTTTGAATTTTTCTCCATTCAGAAGTATGTTGTCAAAAAGTATCTTCTTAATGAATTGATTAAATGAATGTTTCAAATACTCAAAAGTCAAGGCATTGCATTTAATTCTTGTATCTAAGGTTGGTCTTTGTTCCTTAGGGAGCCCACAGAATAATGATATAGCAATGGCACTCTAACTCCTTATGCTGGTCTATGTTTCACAGTCTACAGAGCACTTCTGGATAAAATATTTTGTTCAGGAGAGGTGGCTCCTGCAAGAAAAATCAGCAACATGACCCAGCACAAAAACCACATTAGGTCAAAAGCTTTGCTGAGACCTGCAGATGGGAGATGCGACAAGATGTCTGGCCCTTAATGATCATAGAGTGGACTAGGGGCTTCTGTGTGTATTTCTTCATTTAAAGTAATTTGAGTTGGGTTCTCAGTTTGGGTCTGGTGTGAAACAGCTTAAGCAATGCAACTACCAAGTGTTGCAAATTCTGCATCATAGAGAGTCACTCGAGGAATCTCTGTAGGGGCTGGTTTACCACAATTTACCCAAAGAAAGTGCTAGATGTTGGGCAGGCGAACAGTTAGACAAGTTCTAGGACAGCCTCAATAAAAGGAAAAAATGCCACTGAGATTATTATCCGCTGACCTGGAGTTCTTTCCACAACCCAGGAGTGGGAAAATTTTTATTTCAAATGCAAGATAGTGAATATTTCATGTTTTAGTGTTACAGGTTTCTGTCACAATATGATTCTTTTACTTTGGTGAAAGCGACCATGACAGTATGCACTTGAACCCTGTGGTATAAACCCTATCTACCTTAAAGGTGGCACAGGTATTCTAGTCCTCAGTCTCCCTGCTCTCTTTGGCTTAGTAGTCAGAAATAATTTTGAAAATGACGTTTATGTACCAGCAATTGGAATCTTGGATTCTTGCCCTGGATTTCTGACCATCTGCCTATGTGACATGGAGCAAACCTTTCTGCTTCTTAGGATCTCAGTTTCTTTTACTTGTAAATGGAATGAATTTGCAAAAAACCTGAAAATTTTACTCCAATTCCCAATTCTGCTTCTAGGAGAGGAAGGTTAAGTCACAAAAGGATAGGGAGAGTGAGTGGGTGGAGTTGAAGGAGTGGGAAATAGTTTGGTTCTCAGGGTAAGTCATGGGTCACTGGCATTAATCATATGATTTAGCAACAGAGGATGGACTGTTAAAAAAGGTACCAAATAAAACTCATGCATGGGCCAAAGATGCTGGTGTCTTATGAACCAAAGGTTCCGATTAATCCAATTCTGGGCACATGAACTTCAGAACAAAAAAAAAATTAAAATGAAAGTCAGTGAAAGGCCAAATTCTTGAGTGACAGGATCTAAATTCCTAAGAAAAGAACTGAACAATAACGCTTGGAGAGCTTCTGCAGTATTATGTTCTGTAGCTATTAACACATCCTTGACCCAGAGTAAGGACTGTTACTCTTCTAATGCTTCCCAAGCCACCAAAGTGTAACTGCAGATGGACAAACGCTGGACGCTTCCACCATCTGTGAATTACAAATGCACTGTTCTGTGACTCACTCTCCTGTTAGTTGTAAGTCCGGAGGAAGCTTGTGATGAGCGTAAACACTTGACCTTTATCTTCATGGATTCCATTCCCCTTGTCTATCATTTTCAGAGAGACCTGAAAGGCAGAAGCCATCTTTTTTTGTTAGCAAATATGTCTATATATGTTACCATGACTGCACTGGTGATGTCAAGAATGACTTGAAGGGATTGTTGGGTGCCGAATCGTGTTCCCTGAAAACATGTGTTGAACATATGTTCCCTAGTTCTTGATACCTGTGAATGTGCCCTTATGTGGAGCTAGGGTCTCTCTAGATGTAATTGAGGTAAATGTGGTCATATTCAGTTAAGATGAGCCCAAATCTAGTATGTGTGAATTGTATCTTATAAAAGGAGGAACCAAGAAACATACATGATAATGCTGTGTGAAGCCACAGAAACACATGGAAACAAATAGAAGATGGTCATGTGAAGAAGGAACGAAAGACTGGAGTGATACTGTCACTAGTCAGGAAACACCAGAGGCTACTAGAAGTCACAAGGAAGGATTCTCCCATACATGCTTCAGAAGGATGATGATGGCCTTACCAACACCTCGACTTTAGACTTCCGGCCTCCAGAACTGTGAGAGGACACATTGTTATTACCTGAAGCCAACTGGTTTGTGTAATTTACACGGCGGTCCTAGAAAACTAATCTAGGAAGGAAAATGGAAGATTGGAAACTGGGTGGGAGAGTGTAGCTGTGGAGCAGGTGAGAGACTATGGTGTGAACCCAGGCAATGTGAATGGAGATGGCAGGAAGTGAGGTGCCGTCAGCCTGAGGGGCAGCTGCACGTGGAGAGAGATGAGGGGGCAGAGGTGACTTGTATGTTCTTGGCCTGAGGAGGTGAGCAGAGTTGGGCCATTTATGAGATGGAAAACACCAACGGAGGAGCAGGTTTGGAAGATGGTGCTCTGAGGTTGGGGACCTGCCTGGGTGAAGATGTTCATTGCTTAGTTGGGTACAAAGCGTGCAGAGACTCTATCAGCATAAATTTTGATTGAGAAAATAGGAGAACACAACTGTCTTAACAAAGGGCAAGAAAAAAAACTGAGAGAGAAATCAGAAGAGTATGGTGTCACAGGAGGCAAAGCAAGAGTTCCAAGAATTTCAGAGCAAGAGTTTCAGAGCAAGAGAAAGGTGATTTTCAACAGTGTCTAATGCTTCCAGAGGATCAAACAAGGTCAAGAATGGAGTATATGTCGGACTTGGTGACATGGGAGACTATGTTTCAGTGGATGTAAGGGAAATTGCCACATTGCTGTGGAATGGAGGGTAGGAGAAAGGCAAGAAAATGATGGAGAAAATAAAAGATGACTTATTTAGAAAAAGTAGGTGATTTAGAAAGTCTGACGACTTGAGAAGAAAGATTTTTAACTAGAAGTTTTTGTTTATTTTGGTATAGGAGAAAAAAGCACACATAAACATGGATGGAATAGTAAAATAGAGAGAAAATTTAAAGATACAAACAACAGAGGAGAAAATCAATGGAGTAGAATGCTCCTAAATGGGCAGGAGGGGTGTGACTGGCAGCATGAAAGGGAAGATGACCTTCAGCAAGTACTGGGACATATTTTTATGGTCACAGAAGGAAAGAGAGTAGAAGGAGTAGATTTAGGTCGGTCTGTGGATTTGGTGATGCAAAATTAGGATAAGTCCTTCTATGACTTCTATTTGTCTTGCAAACTAAGAAGAGGACTAAGTAAAAATGATAGGAGAAACAAGGGGGAATACAAGGAAAACCCTTGAAGTAGTTGTGGAGAATGTGAGCATGAGAAGAGAGATGGATAAAGTTAAGGCACTGGAAGAGGTTGATGATTGTGAATTCATCAAGAACGCCTTTGGGATTTCAAGATTCTTTTAAGCATCTCCTAGAAGTCTAGAAATCAGCAAGTGAGATTGGGAGATAAGGAATTCATGGGAAAAATTCTAGAAGCCAATAAACTACGGAGATGTAGAAGGGATTTAATGAGATCAAATAACAGGTGTGTTTGAAGTACTTCATAAAATGTGCTCAAATGATGAGGAACTGTGGAGGGAGAATGAAATGGATTAATTTATGATTTCAGATGCAGAGGAATTCTGGGAAATAGTACAAAGTAGACACTGACCATCTGGGGCTATGTATGAAGTATATAAAAGTGTCTGAGTGATTTTTGTTTTTGTGGTGCATGGCACCCAGGGTATGGATCAGAAGCCCACAGTAGGTGTTGTGTGCGCTTGAGGTTCTTGATGACTCGGGCATGACTGGAGGTGGTGTAGCTCCTGAGATGAAGGAGACCGTTTGAGAAGCGGGAAAGGAATGAACACCGGCAAGCCTCAGCTCTTCGCAGAGGGACACTGGCAAAAATGATGGAAGAGCATCCTAATCCAAGAAGCAGCCTGGCGAGGCAGCTGAAGTCATGGTTCAGGCAACAAGACAAGAATTTCCCTGGGAAGGGCCTTCTCATGGAGTAGTGTGACTGTTCCGACCTCTCCAGAAGATTAGGGAGGCAGAAAAGCTACCCAGTCACCAGTGTCTTCTGCCTCTGTCTGTAGATCACGCTGGGTTGTAATGCTGTTTTCGATGGCCGGTGATAAAAAAGAAAAATAAGGGCAACAACGTAGATATGTGTGACAAATTGCTGCCATGTTTGTCCCTCTATCAAAATAAAGTTGACAGCTCTATTTTTCTTGTTTGATGGTTAATTTTATGTACTAACTTGATGGAGTTATGGGGCATCAGATATGTGGCCAAACATTACCCTGGGTATGTCTTTGAGGGTGTTTCTGGATGAGATCAATGCTGGAATCAGTAGACTGTGGAGAGCAGATGGCTCTTTCCATGGGGTGGGCCTCATTCCATCAGCTGGAGCCTAGGATAGAACAAAGCCTCACTCTTCCTCCAGTAGAAGAGGACTCCTTCTGCGTGAGCTGCCCTGGGCCTGGACATTGTTGTGATTTATTGCTTGCCTTTGAACTCAAACTGAATTCTTGGGCCTCAAGTCTTCATGCCTTCAGAATGGAGCTACACCATCAGTCTCCCACGAGTCCAGCTTGGCACCTGCAGGAATTGAGACTTCTGAGCTTTTATAATCATGTAAAATAATTGTAATGTCTGCTCTTCTCTCCTTCCCTCCCCTTTTCTCCTCTCCTCCTTTCTTACCCCCTCTTTTCTCCTCTTTCTTCTCCTTCTTCCCCTTCCTCCTCTTCCTATTTTCCTCTTCCTTTCTCTTCCTCCTCCTCCTGCTTCTCCTCCTTCTTCCTCTCTTTCCTCTTCCTCCTTCTCTTCCTCTTCTTCTCTGTCTGTATACTAATTTTTTTTTTTACAAGGATATTAGTGGGGATTAGGGTCTATCTGAATGTCCTTAGTTTGACGATCTTTTCAGAGTACAACAGGGGCTGGGGATATAGCTCAGTGGAATAAGCGCCTGCCTAGCAAGCGCAGAGTCCTGAGTTTGATCCCCAGTACCGCAAACAAAACAAAACAAAACAAAAAAAAACAGAGTACAACAGAATTTATATTCAAATAAAGATAAACATCTTCAAATCTCTGTCTCTGTCTCTCACTTTCCCCTCTGGATAATCCTAATGCACTTGTGAGAGCACTTTCATATTCTAAAATCATGTCTTTCATTATTGATATTATAAATGTGAAGAGTGAGAAGAGAAGTTGACCTTGAGTTAGAAGTTGGTAAGCAAAACTAATATTCACTCATGAAGCTCAGTTGCTTCATATCTTTGTCTCATTCAACCCATCAGGCTGAAATCACACAGTAAGTACTGTAGCTTTTGCAACATGACTTTGCATGCATCACTGACTCCCTGAAAGTCATTCCTTCCTGGGTTCCCTGTTACCCTCAGGATAGAGCCCTTCAGTTAGGAGCCTCTTCAGCTAGGAGCACTATTTTTCCAGGAAGAACTCCACCCAGGCATGTCTTTCTTCCTCTGGGGATTCCCACAGCACCATGGGCTTCCTGACACCTTCTTGACACCTGCCGTCCTGGGTCGCACTGGCAAGACCTGTTATTTTACTTCTCTTCTCTAAAGAGTGAGATTCTTGGGAGTATCGGCCACATCTATCTGATCATCACTGTGTCCCCACACAAGCACAACGGCAAGGAACTTAGTAGGCATCAATCCGTTCTTGAGGAATGAATATGAACTTTGGAACCAGACCTATTAACTTCAGTGATCATGTTTTGCTCAAACTTGCCACCTCTGTTGTCCACAGGTGTGTTAGCTTTTTTTTTTTTTTTTTTTTTTT
>PVLD010027209.1:0-21080 GCA_004027595.1 Dinomys branickii | reverse complement strand
TCAGGAATGAATTACCAATAATGAAACAGGTCCAAAGAGAATGCCAGGATTTGAAAACTAACGCTGAAAGCATGAAAAACCATTTAAATGAAACCGAAGATAGAATTTCAGAACTGGAAGACAGCATGGCAGCTTATGAGCGTGAAAGGAAGAATCTCGTGATATCATCAAAGACACAAGAAAAGTCAATCCAACAGCTACAAATCATATTTTTTAAAAACTGTTCACAGATACTGTGGCAGAAAACTTCCCTGGTAGAGAAAAAGAATTTGACAACAGTAAGTGAGGCATATAGAATTCAAATTACCCATGATCAAAAAAGTCTACAGCCAGGCATACCATATTCAAGATTCCAGAAATGCAACACAAGAATAGAATATTAAAAGTTATTAGGGAAAAGAAACAAATCACCTATAAAGGAAAGAATCAGAATCAAGCTGAGTTCTCAACACAAACCCTCAGGTCAAGGAGAGCTTGTAGTAAAATATTTCAAGCTCTAAAGTCAAACAACCTTCAACCCAGACTGATGTACCCTGCAAAACTATCTCTCAAGACTGATGGAAAAATGATACTTCCATGACAAAGAACATCTGAGGAAATTTATGACTACCAAACCAGCACTGCAAAATGTATTAGAGGACATTCTAGTAAGAGATTAAGAGTGCTACAGCTCTATGAACCCCAACAGATGGAATCCAAGAGGCAAGTCAAACAATTAAACAGAAGGGGGAGGAGGGGGGAACAAGAGGAAAATAAAATGACAAAGATAAATCAATATATATCAGTTATACCTTTCAATGTTAATACTCTTAATCCCCAATCAAAAGACACAGACTGGCAAAATGGACCAAGAAGTATGCTTCAATAACATGCTGCATATGAGAAACACATTTAATTCAAAAAGTCATTCACAGATTGAAAGTTAAAGGATGGAAAACAATACTCCACGTGACAGGAACCCAGAAAAATCAGGGGTTTTCTACTACAGCCAAAGTGAAATTCAAACCAAGAAAGATTAAGAGATATAAAGAAGGTCACTACATCCTTGTAAAGGGAACAATCCAAAAGGAAGCGATAACAATCATAAATACATAGGCAACAAATACCAGTGCACCCAACTATGTATAACAAACATGAAAAATCAAATAACCACCAGTACAATTGTGTTGTGGGATCCCAATACCCCACCATTACAAAAAGACAGATCCAGATCAACGAGGCAAAAAAATCAAAAATGAAATTTTAGAATTGAACCAAACTTTTGAACAAATGTACTTAGTAGATGTCTACAAAGTATTTCACCCCATAACATCAGAATACACACTCTTGTCAGACGCACACAGGATGCTCTCCAAAAGAGACCGCTTTCTAGATCACAGAACATGCACAAGTAAATGCAAAGAAATTGAAACTATGCCATGCATATTATCAGACCATAGGGCAATAAAATTGGAAATCAAAGGCAAAAGAAGCCACAAGAACTTTTTAAAAAGGAAATTAAATAACACAATCCTGAATAGTCAGTGGGTTACAGGTGAAATTAAAGAAGTTAGACAGTTTCTACAATAAATGATAACAACAGCGCAGCGTACTGGAACTTATGGGACACAATGAAAGCAGTCCTAAGAGGGATGTATATAGCAGTGAATACTCATTAAGAAAACAGAGCGAGTACAATAAAAACTTAATGCTGAATTTCTAGAAAAAGAAGAGCAAGTGAAACCCAATGCTCAAACAAGGGAGGAAATTATAAAGATCACAGCAGAAATTAACGCATTGAAGACTAAGAAAACAATACAAAGAACCAATGAATTGCGGAGTTGGTTCTTTGAAAGGTTAAATAAAATTGACAAATCCTTAGCCAATATTATCAAAAAAGGAAAGAAAAGACTCAAATCCACACAATTAGGAATGAAAAGGGCAAAATCACAATGGACCCTGGAGAAATCCAGAAGATAATCTATATCTACATTGAGAACTTGTATTCTAATAAGATACAGAAGAAACAGACACATTCCTAGATACATGTGAGTTACCAAAGCTGAGTCAAGAGTATATAAAAATCCTAGGTAAACCAATATCAATCAATGAAATCAAAGATGTAATTAAAAATTTTCCAACAGAGAAGCCCAGGCCCTCATGAATTCACTGCTGAATTCCACCAGAAAATTAGAGAAGACCTAATACTACTAATTCTCCAACTCTTTAATGAAATTGAAAGGGAAGCAATATTTTCAAATTCATTCCTAGAAGCAAGCATTACCCTGATACCAAAACTGGAGAAGAACCCAACTAAGAAAGAGATTTACAAGCCAATCTCCCTAATGAAGTTAGATGCAAAAATCCTCAATAAGACGCCGGCAATCACAATGCAACAAATCATCAGGAACATTACACACCATGACCAAGTAGGGTTCATCCCAAGGATTCAGGGATAGTTCAACATATACAAATCAATAAATGTAATACACCATCTTAACAGAGCTAAGAACAAAAACCATATGATCATCTCAATAGATGTAGAAAAAGCTTTTACAAAGTCTAACACCAATTCATGATAAAAAAAAAAAATACAGGAAATTGGAATAGATGGTCTTTATCTCGATCTGATAAAATCTATCTATGACAAACCAGCAGTCAGCAGCATGATAAATGAACAAAAACTGAGAGCTTTCACCCTGAAATCAGGAACAAGACAAGGATATCCACAGTCTCCACTCTTATTCAACATAGTTCTGGAGACTTTAACTGGATCAATTCAGCAAGAAAAAATAAATAAATAAAAGGAATAACAATACTAAAGAAAAGTTAAATTATCATTAGTTGCATATGGCATGATACTGTACGTAGAAGACTCCAAAAACTCCACTAAAAGACTGCTAGATTTAAGGAGCAAATTCAGTAGTATAGCAAGATACAAAGTCAACATTTAAAATAAATAGTCTTCCTGTACATGACTAAAAAACTCACTGAGAGAAATTAGGGAAACAACACCTTTATAATAGTATCCAAAAAATAAGAAATACCTAGTACTCAATCTAACAAAAGATGTAAAAGACCTCTACATTGAAAACTATAGTACTCTGAAAAAGGATGTTGAAGAAGGTGTCAGAAAATGGAAAGATGTCCCTTGCTCTTGGGTAGGAAGATTCACTATGGTGAAAAAGGCATACTTCAAAAACTGTTATACAGATTTAATGCAATTCAGATCACAATTCCGACAGCATATCTCGTAGAATTAGAGAAAACAATCTTAAAATTCATTTGGAACCAGAAGGGACCTAGAATAGCAAAGGCAATTCTGAGCAACAAAAGCAAGGCAGAGGCATCATAATCCTCGATTTGAAATTTTATCATAAAGCTACTGTGATAAAAAAAAAAAAAAAATGATACCGGCAAAAAGACACAGACCAGAGGATCAGTGGAACAGATTAGAAATGAAGAAACAACTCTGAACAAACTCAACCACTTTATATTTGAAAAAGGCACCAAATACATTCACTTGAAGAAAGGCAACCTCTTTAACAAATGGTGCTAGAAAAACTGGCTTTGCACATACCAAATATTAAAATTGGACCCATACCTTTCTCTGTGCACTAAATTAAATTTTAAATAGATCAAAGATTTAAATATTAAAATGAAAACATTAAATCTGCTGGAAGATAGAATAGATAAATCTCTTGAAGACACTGTTGTAGGCAAAGATTTTATGAATAAAACCCTGATTGCACACAAACTATCACAAAGAATCAACAACTGTGATCTCATCTTATTAAAAAGCTTTTGTACAGCAAGAGAATCTACCAACATAGTGAAAAGACAACACACAATGTGGGAAAAAATGTTTTCCACTTGTTCCTCAGACCAAAAATTATTATCAAGATCATGTAAAACACTAGAAAAACTCAGACCACCAAATTTAAATACACAATCAAAAAATGGGCATCTGAGATAAATGCAAACTTCTCAGATGAAGAAATACAAAAAGCAAATAGTATATGAAAGAATGTTCAACATCACTGGCCATGTGAGAAATGCATATTAAAACTGAGATTCCTTCTCACTCCAGAAAGAAGGGCTACCATCAGGTGTCAACCAATAACAAACACTGCAGAAGCTGTGGGGCAAAAGGAACCTTTCTCCACTGCTGGTAGGAGTGTAGACTGGTGCAACCACTGTACAAATCAGATTGAGATTACTCAAAAAACTAGGGTTAGAAGTCCCATCTGACCCACTTGTCCTCCTTCTGGGTATCTTCCCAAAAGAATTAAAAGCATCATACCAGTGCAATATTTGTGCACCCATGTTTATAGCAGCATAATTTGTAATAGCTAAATCTTGGAAACAACCCAAATGCCCATCAACCAAGTAATGGATTTTTAAAAAGTGATCTTTTTTTAGAATGTAGTACTACTCAGTCCTAAAGAAGGATAAGCTGAAGACTTTTATAGGTAAATGGATGCAACTAGAGACCATACTTATAAGTGAAATAATCATACCCACAAGTGTAAACATCGTATTGGCTTCCTAGTGTAAGAAGCTAAAAAAGTAAATAAGATCCAAATTGTACAATGGATATTGTGAAATGGAAAGGAACTTTTCAAAGGGAAAGAGAAACTGGGATAGGGGAAAGGAAACAAGGAAGAAAAAAGAAAAATATAGAGAGAGACAGAAGATAGTTAAGAGAGTTAAACTACAAATTTCTCTTAGTTCATTGAAAAGAAAGGTTTGTACAAATAATAATTGTTTGGACAATTAAATGCCTGTATCATACTATGCGTAACTAATTTAAAGATAACAATATACAATGTCTTAACCATTGTTACTGTCCTATTACCTTGTATTGAAATTTATTTTTCAAAAATAACTTTTTTTATTTTTATTTTTAAAAGTATAAAAAACAAAGAAAACAACAACAACAAAAAGGAAAACATTAACAAAAAGACACAAAGTAGCCCAAGAGCAGTACAATCAAAATTGAATTATAGACAAAGCAACAGGGAATCACCAATGGTTGCTGCACCACACACTGATAACTTCAAAGTTTATGTTTCTGAAATCACATATAGACATACAATCTTGATCAAACAATCATGAACTGTTCCTTACCATAAAGCGACACAGGTCAACAGTGGCACCAGATTAGCCATCCTGCATATACACACATAGATACATACCTGTCCCTTTCTTCCCTTTCCTCCTCCTCTCATCCCACGTGATCCCTACCTTTGAGCAGACTCCCTTCACATCCCCCAATCCACATTCCCATCTTCAGATTCCTACACCAGTGATACAATACGCTGCCTGCCCATGAACCTCTGATTTATTTCACTTATGAGTATGGTGTCCAATTGTGACCATTTGCCTACAAAGGTCCCAAATCTGTCTTTCTTCATAGCTGATAATATTCCATTATATAAAAATGCCACATTTTTTTAATCCAGTCCTCTGTGAATGGACATTTGGGTTGCTTCCACAATTTAGCTATTACAAATTGTGCTTCTATAAACATGGGTGCACATATATCATGGTGATATGATCTTGTTTTGAAATTTTGGTTTTTTGTTTTCAAATTTTGTTTTTTCTCTTTAAAATAAAATTTTAAAAAGAATAATTTAAGAAAATAAATACAATGTGCATATAACTGCATGAAGAACTTTGTTTAGAAAAAGGCAAAACCTAGATGCTAACTATAAAAGCTAGACAATGTTTTACAGATAGCTCATCTGAAATACATTTACTTATACTGGAATAACACACAATTTTGTACCTATATTTCATGATGTTCACATTTGATCTGCACCTTATTTTTGCTGCTCTTCTTTCCTGTAACTTCTTCTACACTATTGACTTGAATCACAAAATTAGATTTTTCTCATTCATAAAACCCTAAGCAATAAAAAACTAAATTAATAATGTTAGCAAGATTAAAGATGAACATTTACCTACCTAAGAGAGTGCATTATTAATTCCTTCAACATTACCTAAGCTAACACAAAAGGTCTGCTGGAGAAAAGTGCTAAGTAAAATGTAGACTCTTCCCTCAAAGATCCTCTAATAATGAAAGTGGGCTTGTGAACAAGTTTGTAAGCAGGATTCTGCTTGAAAGGAGTTGTGCGCTATCGGTAGCTCAGAGGGCAGAGAGGGCCATTAGAATAAAGCAAGGCATACAATTGGGATGAGGGAAAAGAGTAAAGAAAGAAAGGGAAATTATGGATGGATGTATATACAGGATAGCTAACATAGTTGTACTAGTGACTTCTATCACTTTACTGAAAGGAACAGTTAATGATTAATTATTTGATCAATCTTGCATGTCTCTATTTGTTTTCCTCAGAAACCACTTGGAAGACATCAACACGTAATACAACAACCATTGATAATTTCCTACCGCTTTGTCTGTAACTGTATTGTCTGTATTCTTCTTATGCTATTTTGTAAATGGATGTCTATTTGTTAATATGTTCTCCTTCTTTTATTTTTAAAATAAATTTAAAAAATAAAAAAGGATAAAACAAGGGAAAGCACAGTAAAGGAAGGTAAGAGTTCAGTTCCAGTTCTCTGGAATAATTCAAATTCTAGATTTTTCAGGTTAAGGATACTCAGCCTAAACTGTGTATGTACCCTATCAAAGAAACACTAATTAACTGGCTTCACTAGAGTCATGATTAATCAGTGATCTATTTTTAGAACAGACTCTACTAAATATTTTGTTAATATATTTCTGACTGACATTTAAAAGTTAGAAATCTACAGTCCTTTTAAAAAATAAGTTAATCTTTTCAGTAGGATAGCTGTAGTGTTCCCTGTTAATTAATTCCCACTCACTAGTGGACTTGGCCGTGCACACTTACCCCAGTACACTATTCCGACTCGGAGGCTGCCGTGTTAGTGCAGATCTATTACAGTCCTGATACAGCTCTCTGGTCAGCTTCTCATTGCTGAGAAAAACAACTTCAAGCAAGAAAAATTTGATTCGGCTCAGTTTCATCGTCCGCAGTCGCTCGGCTTCACCGTTTCTGACCGTGGTGTGGCGTAACATCGCGGCAGAGAGGCCTGGCACAGGCAGGCTGCTCATCCCAGAGCAGACGGGGACTGGAGAGAAAGGAAAGAGGCCAAGTGTCAAGTGTAGTCGCCAAGATCACGCCCAGCAATCTACTACCTTCAGCCGAACGCCACCTCCTAGTTCCCTCTCCTCCAAATAATGCCGGCAAGTTATGATCTCACCGGTGGATTAATCCGCTTGGTGGGTCAGAGCCCTCTAATCACATTCCTACAGCTCATCAGCTTGCCTTTGAGGGACACTGTAGATCAAAACTATGAAAATAATTATCACCAACCAACTACAGTACTACTAAGTATCACGCATGGAACTCTAGTATGACTGTCATGTATTACTTTACTCAACCTTCACAGTGACTCTCCAACTTGGGTTCTCTTAAACCCCCGCTGTACAGAGCCTCAACACCTGGAGCTGGGATGCCCTTGTAAGTCTGTCTGACTGCCAAGGAAGTCCTTCCACTGTGCTAATGCTATCCGTGTGAGCACAGCACTGAGGACTGCAGCTGTCCACTGAAGCTGGGAGGATGGACGAGTTTTACTATTTTTCTACAGTCTTATTCAGATTGATTGTGCTTTTGTGCTACATGGTCATACTGAGTGGAGAAATGAGAACAGGGTTTAAAATGTCACTCAGGGAATGTTTCATATTCATTTCAGGAAGTGAGAAAACTGGAGGAGAAGGGTGAGTGGCCTTGTGCCGGCAGACTGTCTGGTCTCCGCCGAGTGGGGATCAGTCACTGTGATTTTAAAGAAAGAAGCTGAAACAGGAATTGCAAGAGGGAAGTTGCTGATGGAGTGTGACTGCTTGGCTCTTTAAAGTGAAGTGAAATCTCTCTGTACAGCCGGCTCCAGCGCTTCTTATGAAAATAAGAGTATGTATCTCCACTTGAAAAGTCATCCTCATCCCTTCCTCCGTGGCAAGAGTGAGCCTCCTGGATATATCACTTTAAGTCCTCTGATCAATTTTGCTTAAACTTTCTTTTCATAAATGCATTGTAGTTACTGCTCTGAGACAAGAATATAGCTGTTACAGAACTGTTGTCTCTAACAAAATCGACTTTTTCTTCCTGATAATTAATAGCTTTAGGCACAAGAAACAAGAAAGAGTAAGGTAATTCCCAAAACTCTGCGAGCAGCTACTTCAGCAGCACGTGCCAAGGCAAACTGAAAGCCACGCTTGACTCAGAAGTGACCTGTACGTGTGAGCAATTACAAACGGTGAGGAGGTGGAAAGGTGCCATGAGCTGTTTCTGTCCTTGCTAGGCAAGATTCAAAATTGTGAGTGGTGTAAGTTCTAGCACTAAGAAATGCGAGATGAAAGACAAGGCCTTCCTTAGTCTACTCTGACTGCTGTAACAAAATACCATAAATTGGCTTGACATGGTGATGCCTGCTTGTAATCATACCACTTGGGAGGTTGAGGCAGAAGGATTGCTGTGGGTTGGAGGCCAGCCTGTGCTATATAATGAGTTCGAGGCCAGCCTGAACTACATAACCAGATGCCATCTCAAAAAGAGAGAAAACAAAGAGCAGAAAAATGTCATAAAGTATGTGGCTTATAAAAATTAATTAATAACAGACATTTAAATTTCAGCTCTGGAAGCTAGAATGTCAATAATCAAGGTGCTGGCAGATTTAGTGTCTCCAAAAGGCCCAAATCCTATTTCAAAGACAGCAGTCCTGAGAGTCTGTCATGGTGGTACATGTTGTAATCTTAGAATTCAGGAGACAAGACTGGACCACATACCAAGTACAAGGCTAGTCTGAACTACATAGGAACACCCTGCCTGCAGAAAAAAAACAAGTCATTACTATGAGCTCATAAAGGTCAAGGATCTCTTGCTGGCTTCTTTTATAAACCAAACTCTTACAAATTGAATGTTTGTCCTCCTTATAACTCTTGTTGAAATTCAATTACCATTGTAACAGTATAAAGAGATGGGACCTTTAAGAGGTAGTTAGGGCATGAAGACCCCACTGCCCTGGGTGGAACTGATGCCATTATAAAGAATGAGTTCATCTCCTCTCTTTGACCCTCTGCTTCTACGACGGTCGAGCTTTCTCTGTAGAGTGCAGTGTTCAAGGCATCATCTTGGAATTAGAATCACCAAATTTACTAGAACTACGTTGGGTATTCCAGCCTCCATCTCCATAAGCCAACATAAATTCTGTTCTTTATAAATCACCCAGTCTGTGATGCTGCATAATAGAAGCACAAAATGGATAAGAAATATGCCACTAACGTGTGATGACCGCGCTGCATAACATGATCTCTTCCCAAAGCCCCACCCCTCCTGCCCCTGCTGCGGGAGTTAGCATAGCAATGTACGGATTTGGAGAGGAAAATCCAGACTGTAGGAAAGCCGCTGAAGAATACCTTCTTCAAGTCTTTTCAAACTGAGTCTTGGGTAAGCAGTTCAAATCAGAAATAACTAAAGCCCTTATTATGATGCAGCAGAAGCTCAATTAAAGACACTTAGCAGTCATCTGCGACATAGAGAGCATCAAAAATATACCTGCACGTCATGTTCATTTATTAAACAGTAATTCCATAAATTGTTGCCAACCAACAGAGGGATATGCTCAAATTCCAAGTGAAAAGAATGTAACAATTAACCCAAAAAAACATACTAAATCTTTCTACCTCCTCAAATCTCCTTAGTGTAAGGCATCTTAATCAGGTCCTACGTTTCTCCTTCCTGCACCTTCCACTTGACCATTATCCTCAGATCACATTATAACTCAGATTCAACTACTTAGAAGAGGGATTAAGAAGAACGGCTCAGACACCAGCCTCCCCGAGCTGACTTCTCTCTCAGCCTCCCCACAGATACCTAACACCCAACAGTCACTGCAAAGATAGATGGAATTTCTTACAGGTGGAGTGTTTAGAATAACGCCTGTACATAGTAGCTGTTGCTGCCGTTATTGTGATTTCATGGTTATTTCCTGTTTCACGGTTAATTCTTTTTCATTATTTCAAGTCAAATACAAACTCTTATACATTTCAATTTTTTATTCTCCCCTTTCATTTACCTTGATCTTCCAGCACACTACACCTTAGGAGTTTTTAAAGCCCAAGTGCAGGGAGAGGGTGCATTTGGAGTCACAGGGAGTACTTCCACCGAGCACTCATTTCATGTGTTCATTCCACACACTATGAATCAAAATCTCCAGAAAGAAAAACAAACCTCAGTGGGCAAGCAGTGGAGAGAGGTGTTTTGAAAGAGCTCCTCTGACTAACTCTGAGTTAACTATAAACATGACTTACATTCACCTGGTAACTCCAAGGCAGCAAACACACAAATGCTTTCGCAAAGTTTATCCACTCACCTGAAGAAATCAGACACAAGCCTCCTATTTGAAATATTACCGAACTTCCCTACTTCCTCTCCTCTACACTTTCTTCTCCAATAATTTTTGCCCCTGGGATAAGCATCAAGATTTTTGGTTACTGTGCAACCATGAAAAATTCCCCGGGGAAAAAGTCTTCCTGTGGACCTTGCAGCGCTCTTCCCCCTTTTAGATTCGGGCACGTTGCCAATGGCAATGGATCTTGTGGGGAGGGGCGCGCGTCAAGAAGATTAATTTATTCCTCAAAGGAAAATGAGACTGGAGGTTCCCGGGACCTCTTGAACCTCCTGTTTCAAATGGGAGAACCTAGAATAAGCTGCAGGCTGCACCTGAGGAGAGAGTGAAGAAAGAGGGGCTGGGAAAGCCAGACCTGAAAGTGAGGAATTTATAAATGATGAGGGTGAGAGGAAAGAAGTCGTTTCCTTCCTATTTCATTATCGCTTTTCCACCCACGTAGGATCAGTTCTGTACCAAGAAATGGGCACGAGGAAGGAGACGGGGGTTTGTTTTCAGAGAGCATTAGGAGGACAACTAGTATTCCCATAGGAAATGAGCTAGTGTTAGCATATTCTTTAGTTTGCTTTTTGGTTTTTTGAAACAGGGTCTTGCTATGTAGTCCAGGCTGGCCCTGAACTCACTATGTAGCCCCAGCTGACCTTAAACTTGTAGTAATCGTCCTGTCTCAGCCTCCCTGATGCTGAGATTACGGGTGTGCACCCCGGTGCCCAGCATGACACATTCTTTGTCCTTAGGTTCATAGAAAATTTTTCATATCTAAAGGACACATCCAGTACTGGGACTGTTTACTACCTGAGTCTGACATGCTTTAATCCCAAATCAACCCAGTGTTCAAAGCAGGACCTGATAATAAGCTCTGAAGGCTGAGCAAGGATCTCTTTGAGCACTTACGTGTCATTTGTATTTTAAAATATCTAATTCAGAGTGTGTCCTCAAAAGGTTCAGCTGTTGGAAGTCTAGACCTCAGTGTGGCAGCAGAGAGATGCTGGAACCCTTCAATGGTGGGGCACAGTGGGAGGTCCTTAAGCATTCAGAAAGAATCAGAGAATTCTACCTGCGCACTCTGAATCCCAGCAGTCCCTTAGTTATTTTGGGAAGGGTATTATAAGAACAGAGTATGGCCACTCCCCAGCTTTTTCACTTTTCATCTGGAGATATGATCTGTCTTTCTCAACATGTTCCTGCCATGGTGGATGCCAGCTGCCATGATTTCCTCACCAGAGCCAAGAAGATGCCAGTTCCATGCCCCTGAATTTCTAGAACTTTAAGCTTCATAAATCTACCCAGTTTCAAGTATTTCATTAGAATAATGAGAAATGAACTCATATGCTTCCCAATTCCTCCTTATCAAAATAGCCAGCAGTTCTTCTCATATGTTTTTCTTGCCAAAGAATGCTAGGCAACCTAATTTTTGTTTGTCAACAGATGCATTCCTGATATTTGGTTAATAGGTTTTTTTCAATACAACTAACTTACCTGAACTATAATAACTCAAGGCCCTCCCTCCAAAGCATTTACTATTCTTATCAGAAAGTCTTCAAAATTTTCAAATTCCCTGTATCACCTGAAGAATTTTTGCACAGTAAGATTGCATTATCCAAAAATGGTCCCAACAATATGTTCCACCTTATGTGCTCATCAGCAATATGACCTACCATTTACTGATCATGAAACAAAGACTGGTTCTTCTTCCTTTGAGTCTGGACTGACTTGTCTGACTCTCCAGTTGTCATGGTTTGGATATCAAACACCCCCCAAATGCTCGTGCTTGAAGGTGTAGCCCCAGTGCGGCGGGATTCAGAGGTGGACCCTTTGGGAGGTGATGGATCATGAGGTCTCCAACTTCACTGGCAGACTAGCCCACTAGATGCATTCATAGCTTAATCATCTATTGAGGGGTGGAGACTTTAAGAAGTGTGGCCTTGGGAAGGGGATTTAGCTCAGCAGCACAAGCACCTGCCTGACAAGTGTGAGGTCCTGAGTTCAATTCCTGGTACCAGAAAGAAAAGAAAGTGTGGTCTAGCTGAAGAAAGTAGATCACTGGGGACACAACCTTGAAGAATGCATGTTGTCCCCAGCTCCTGGCCTCTACAATATTCTGCTTCATCAATGAGCCAGAAAGAATACAGCAAGGTAGTCACTGACTGACAGTACAGAAAATGGAAGCCAAAATAAACCTTTACTTTTTAAAATTGTTTACTTCAGGTATTCTGACTGCAGTAGAAAGCTTACTAACACACTGGTAATTAATAAAATGCAGTGAGAGCAATGACATGCAGCTTCCGTCCACCCAGTGTCTCTTGGACGCTAGCTCTGTGGTTGACCCCGCACTGCACACCCTCTCATAAGCCAACTACCATGCTGCAGAATACCCCAAGCCATGCGCAGGGCCAGTGTTCAGTATCCACTTAGCAGACTCTGGTGATTCCAGCCTTGAATTCATCTCATCCCAAACGCCAAGATATCTGAACCTTCCCTGGGTTGTTCCAGTCACCCGGCAGACCACAGATACTATGCAGCAGAGAAAACCCATACCCATTGTGCCCTTTATAAACGTATGAGCTATAAAATTTATGGGCTTTTAAAAATGGTTATTGTTTATTGCCACCACAATATATACTGTTGGATGGGGAACGGAGTCTGACAGGCCTCACGGAGACTATCCAAAAAAGCTTAAAGAAAAGTGGAGAGACTGGTTTGGAGCTGGAGAAAAGAGAACTGAGGGAGTAGAAGGGTTAGCAAAATTGTCTCCTTTAGTAAAATGGAATATACTTGATAAATTGATGGCTCTAAGCTCTCCAATACAATATCAGAAGAGCCAACTAGTTTCTCTCAGCTATGTAGAAAACACAGAGAGAGGTTCTCAAAAGGAATGTTTCCATTTTGAGAATATAGAGGTACTATAAAGGAGTCAGGACTTGCTGGATCCAATATTAAAACTATTGTTCAGTCCTAGTCTCTCTAGAAAGCAGAAGATTCTCAAACTAAGATATGGATATGGATTTGGTGCAAAGAGCAAATCCAAGTTTACTATAAGGTCTTTGTTAAAACCTCAGAAAGGGATGTCCTGAGTTCTCATGATTCTCCATGATAAAGATGATCTAAAGAGATTAGGGATACTCCTGCTAAACAATAGGGAATTTAGAATTCAAAAGAATGTCTTCCTTCCATACACTCATTGCAAGCCCAGAACAAAGGCGTGATTTGAAGAAATTTGTGATTTTGCTGTTTATCTGATGAAGTAAATGTCCAGAAAGTCATAGAATGCACACTATTTGTAAAAGATGTGTGCGGGTATAAGCACCACCAGCTCACACTCAAAGAGACAAGGATCTCACAAGCTGAAGACAGGTCATTATGCTCTCGAACAATGATGGGCAGGAGTCAAGCAGAAAGAACTATTGAGCTGTGAACATAGACTAATTTTTATAGAAAACAATAAGGTAACTTAAAAGGTGAAATTAAGAAATTAGAGATGGAACCAGGCATGGTGGTGCATGCCTGTAATCCCAGCATTCAGGAGGCTGAGGCAGGAGGATCATTGTGAGTTTGAGGCCAGCCTGGGCTACAAAGTGAGCTCAAGGCCAACCTGAACTACAAGGAGAGACTCTGTCTCAAAAAACACACACACAAAAAAAAATGAAATTAGAGATGGAGAATTATTATCAGAAAGTGCTAGCGATCCTCGCTCAAGTAACTGGAGACAACTAGGCTGAATTTCAGAATTACTATGGACCAGTAATGTCCATATGGCTCCCAACCCCTTGTCCCATTGCCCAATTCTTTTCTTCTATTTTTAAGTTATTTTTAAATGGTGCATAAAAATATATAAAATGTACACATTAAAAAGGTACTATCTAATGTTCTATGTATGCATACATTGTAAACTGTCTAAATTGTGTTTAAATTTGTAATTTCTTTTAGGAGCTTCCTTGCTATTTTCCATAATGGCTATATTAAATTACGTTCTTACCAACACTGTGCAAGTGCGTCTTTTCCATGTATCCTCATCTGATGCTTGCTATCTTTAGCCTTTTTAGTAAAGGCCACTATTGCTACAAGCGATATCTCATTGTAGTTTTGATTTACATTTCTCTAAATATTAGCAATGTTCAGCATTTTTTATGCATCTGTTGGGCACTTGCCTCTCCTTTTAAAAACCATGTAGTTAAATCTATTGCCCATCTTTATAGGGTTATTTGGTTTTTTGCTATTGAGTTTATAGAGTTCTTTATGTATTCAAAATACCAACCTTCTCTCTTATGTGTCCATTGAAATGATTCCTTCCATTCTGTGGGATTCCCCTGCCCAGTTCTTCTTCACTTTGCTGTGAAGATGCTTTTTAACTTAATATAACTCTTTTGCTTAGTTTCCATTTTGTTTCCGTGCTTTGGAAGTCTTAAACAAAAACCTGGCCCATTCCAACATCCCAAAATGTCTCTCTTGTGTTTTCCTTTTAGTTTCATAGTTTTATTTCTTACATTTAAGTCTTTAATCTACTTTGAGCTTTTTTTAATAAAAGCTGAATAATAGAGATCTAGTTTCATTCTTCTGCATGTGGATATCTCATTTTCTCATCACCTTTCTTGAAAAGTCTGTGTTTTTAGCATCTCTGTTTAAAAATCACCTGGCTGTTGATGTGTGGCTTCACCTCTAACCTCCCCACTCTGTTCCCCTGGTCTGTCTGTGTACCAGTATTGTGCCACTCTGATTACTCCAGCTTTGCAGTATGCTGTGAGGTCAGGTAGTATGATGCCTCATGCTTTGTTCTTTTTTATTCAAATTGCTTCAGCTAGTCAGGGTTTTGGGTAGTTCGTATACATTTTTACAATGTTTTTTGGTTTTGTGAAGAATGTCATTGCTATTTTCACAGACATTGTATTGAATCTATAAAGTGCCTCACATAATATGGACATTGTCATGGCACTGATTCTTCTACTCCATGAACACAAGGTGTCCTTGCACATTTTACATCCTCTTCAGTTTCTATCAATATTTTATAATTGCAGTTATAGAGATATTTCATCTCTTTGATTATATTTACTCCTAGGAACTTTAGTGGCTATGATAAATAGGATTGCTTTATCAAAATTAGCTATTAGCACATGGCAATGCTACTGATTTCTGTACATTGATTTTGAATCCTGAAACTTTGCTGAATTCATTTATTACTTCTGATAGCTTTTGGTGGAATTTACAGCGCTGTCTATGTATAAGATTGTGTTATTTACAAATGGTGACAATGGGCCTTCTTCTTTTCCATTTAAATGCCTTTATTTCTTTCTCTTTCCTGAATAATCTGTCCAAAATTTACATCGCTACACTGAGAAAAAGTGATACATGGGCATATTTGTCTTGTTACAGAGCTTAGAAAACTTCCAGCTTTTCTTCATTCAATATATTAGCTGTTGGTATACTATAAATGGTATGCATTATGAAGATGTATATTCCTTGTATATCTAACTTGTTCAGCATTTTTATCATGAAAGGATGTTGGATTTTGTTCAATATCTTTTCTACACTAAGATGATCATATAATTTTTGTCCTTCATTCTGTTGTCATATGTTTTACTCCTTGATTTGAATACGTTGAACCATCCTTGCTCTCCTGAGATGAATCCCACTTGTTATTGATGAATAATCTTTTTAATGTACTATATTCAGTTTTCCAATATTTTGCTGAGGACTTTTGCACCTATGTTTAACGTAAAGATTGGCCTGTAGTTTTCTTTTTTGTTGTGCTCTTCTCTGGTTGTGGTATCAAAGTAATGCTGCCCTCACTGAATATGTTTTGAAGAATTTCTTCCTCTTCTATGTTCTTAATAACTTAAGGAGAAGTGGTATTCATCTTTTTAATGTCTGGTAGAATTCAACAGTTAAATCATCTGGTTCTGGGCTTTTCTTTCATGGGAAGCTTTGTATTAGTGATTCAATTTATTTCTTGTTAGTGTTTAGACTTTTTATTTCTTCATAATTTAAGCTTGGTAAGACGTATGTGTCTAGAAATTTGTCCATTTCTTTTAAGCTATCAAATTTGTTAGTATACAACTATTCATAGCAGTCTTTAATGATTTTTGTATTTTTATGGTGTTAGTTGTACTGTCTCCTATTTCACCTCTGATTTTATTTGAGCTTTTACTTTTTCTTAGTCTAGCCAATAATTTTTCTATCTTGTTTATTTTTTCAAAGAACCAGTTTTGTTTCATTGACCTTTTGTTTTATTTTCTCTGCATTTGAGATTAGGTGATATTGTGATTTCCTGAAAGCTGTTGGCCTGCAACATTGTCTGGGCACTGAAGAATCAGGCATTGCCCTAGTCTTCCTAACTGTTGTTTGTGCCTATTTTTCAGAAGTTCTAAGCACACTGTGTTCACTGAACCTGTAGTCACTTCCACTATGTAAGACCTGGATGGCACCCAGGTCCAGATTTTCTAGAAATCTGTTGAAGGTGCTCTGTCACTGGTTCAGTATAACAGTGTAATATGAGTCCAAGTTTGTTCCAAATACACTTTTAGTGTGTTCTTCAGTAAGAACCAGAAGAGCACCTACAAAAAATATTCGGTATCGGGGCTGGGGATATAGCTCAGTGGAATAAGCGCTTGCCTAGCAAGTGCAGGGTCCTGAGTTCGATCCCCAGTACCGCAAAAAAAAAAAAAAAAAAAAAATATTCGGTATCCACCAGCCTCTGCCTGGAACAAGAGGAGGCCAAGATCCCACCTCCAGACTTATCAACATGATGTCACACACCATGAAATTCTTCCCAGTTCTGAGCTGAGTTGCTGTGGATGGTCCTGCTCCAGGATCCTATGGCGTATCATGAACCCACAGCCCACCAAGACCAGCACAAAACTGAAGTAGAAGCAAGGCCCACACTGGTGTGGAGTGCTTATGGTTGATGTGGATATGTGGCCCAAGACTACTGCAACCAGCCACTGGTGATATTAGTTGGAATAGAACTACAAAAGAGTGGGCCTGCATTTATCTCCCTAGCACCAAAGTTGCCCCGGATGTCCCATTTATAGAAAGGTTCTTATTTAGCCACCGTCTTGCTCCACCCTTTCCTCTGCCTCTATGGGTGGGACGTCTACTATGGTTAGCTTAACACTGTGTCAGCCTTGTGTCTTAGAAGCACAGAAAGGAAAGGGAAGGGGAAATAGCTTGTTTCTTTGGGTCACAGGATTTCAGATGAGACTACATTCAAAGAGGAGCGCTTGTCAAAGAAACCACATCTATACCTGCACCAAATGAAATACTAAGATCCTGTGAATGCCCTTACAGTCAGAAGCAATTTCCAGACGATTCCAGCTGGAGCTGTCTGAATCACTCTCCATCATTTGAAATTTCCCAAGTAAGGCCTAAGAAACCACCTATGCGCTGACCTGTCTAAAATCCTGAATCTATGAGCAAAATTAGTTCGTGTGGCTGGTTGCACAAAAACACAATGAAAACAATCTAGATAGTACATTATTTAATACATCTGCTACTCGTAACATGACTATTTCCCCTCCCCTTATATGTGGCTATTTAAACTGAAATTGAAATTAATTTGAAATTAATATAGCCCTCAGTCACAGTAGTCATATTTCACATGCTCAAAAATACATATGACTAGTGGCTATCATACTAAACAGTAAAAATATAGGTCATCTCTATCATCACAGAAAGTTCCATTGGAGGGTGCTGGCACAGTGTGTGTGATTTAACATGGGCTGCACATTCAAATGTTTTCATGATACTAGGAAGGTAATTCATACATATTTGGTATAAACAGTAGACACAGCCAGAATTGTGGCAAATTAGAGGTCAGATATCCCATCTCATGGTTGGTATTTTTTAGACACCTTATGAGACAAAAGAAAAAAAACAAATACAAATACCTGGGTATGATCTACAGTCCATTAGCTGACATTCAGCTTTATGAACAATGACAATACCTTAGAAATCAGAACTGTCCCTGAAAGTCTAGGAAGAATGATCAAAACTGACATAAAGTTCAGTACTATGCTGATGAACCGTAGGGATATTTATTTGCTGTTTCTGTGCGTTGTAGGTTTACCATTAAACTCGCTTACTTTGAATTGAATATGTGAAATTGCAACTAGTAAGTAATTTCATCTAGGATCAAAGTAAGAAAAAATTAGAAAACTCAGTAAGATACATTAAATAAAGACCTTAAAACTGCAAGATCAATAGATTGTTTGAGTTGAAAGGACCCTAGGGAATTTTAAACCTAGTCCATTTATTTTATTTGTGGAAAGAATGAAAGCAAGAGAGGTTAAGTGGCTGGTCTAGTATCAAACAGGTAACTATTAGCAGAACCACTAGGGCCCTTCTCTCTGCAAACATCTGTGAGGCAGGGTGAGGTCACTTGTTTGATAACTCAAGAGTGAGCACTGAGTCGGCAGGTTATTTGCTGTCTCTATTCCAGTCCTAACGTAGCAAATTTATATTGAGTTGAGCTTTCAATAGAAATTGCTTCTTAATTCTTTTTTTTCAAAAACTCTGTGTCCCGGGTTCTGTAACCCAAGACAGAAATGACTTCAATTGGACAGGTTGCAGAGCCCTTCAACTCAAAGCCAATCTTGAGAATATAATAGGAACAGAAAAAAAAAATGAAGAGAACTATGCATACCATAGTATTACAACAGTTTTCAGGAATCAAGGACACTCAGAATAGCTCTAAAAGTTTAAAGGTGTTCCTTCTAGTCCAGGCATGTGGGTTATTTGTGGTCCAGAATCTATGTACACTCATAAATGCCATATTTTCCTCATTCCTTCTAAATACAATTATTACATATAGCTGCCTGAAGGAACTCCAGCTCTTACTGAATCAGCTGCACCTTCCTGGTAAGGTTCCGTTCCTCTTATCACCACCCTATTATGAAAAATTCCAACCGCAGAGAAACTGTCAGCCCAGAAAATATCTAAGGACTCTACAAAGCAAATGTATGCTACCACAATATAATAAAACTATATTTTGGCTTTGTTCCTTTCTCCTGATGTGGAGCTCCTGAACTCCTATAATTTCTTGAGTATTAGGAGTGTCTTTTATTATTCGCAACAGCCCCTTTCAATTGCACTTGGGTTTATGTATGAGGTAATTTAGAATGGGGTCCATAAAAAGCTTCAAAGAAAGAAAGGACCAATCACTAAAAAACCCACATGATGAGAGGGTAGGACTTTCCACCCCAACCAGCACCAACCTCCAGAAAGAGACAGGGGAAAGGTCTGGAAATGAAAATGAAGTAATGCAAAATAGCGCTCTCTCTCTCCTTCCTTCTCCTTCTCCTTCTCCTTCTCCTTCTCCTTCTTCTTACGATACTGGGTGTCAAATACAGGGTTGCTCTATTACTGAGCTACATACCCAGTTTTTTTTTATTTCAAGACAAGATCTCCTTAAATTGCTTAGGTAGGATTTGAATTTGTGATCCTCCTGCCTCAACTTCCCAAGTGCTGGGATTACAGGCATGTGGACTGCACCTGGTTTACACAAAGAGATCTGACAAAGCCGCTGCTGCACTCCAACCTCACGGAGGAAGACGCTTCTGCCTCCACGCTCTTCCAGGCCTGCAACTCTGTGCCTCAGCATCTGACTGTTCCTGCACAATCTTTGCATTATCCTTTATAATGAACTGGTGCCTGTAAGTATGGTGAATGTTTCTCTGGAGTCCATGAGTCATCCTACCAACTTACCAAACCTAGAGAGGGGAATGTGGGAACACTTTGATTCAGACAGTTCATCAGTACAGGAGATGGTCTGGGACTGGTGGCTGGTATATAAAGGTGGCAGGGAGGGGAAGTCTTGGGGGCCTGAATCTCTGACCTGTGGGATCTCCACTAACTCCAACAATTCTGAAGTAAATCATAGGGTACCCAGTTGGTGTACAGAAAATTGGAGAATTGGTGGAGTGGGGCACACATTTGTCATCAGAAGTGTTTTAATTTGTATTTCTTTTAATTGCACATCAGATGCAAAATATTTCATGAGTTTTTTTCCCCAATCAGCAAACTGGCATCACCAAAAATAAAAAAAAAAGTTCCCTTAACATAGCTTTTTCAAATGACAAGATGTTCCACAAGCTAATTAGGGCTCTGTTAGGGCCTGACCTTCAGTGATGAGTTGTTGTATAAACTCCTGTGGTTTCAGCCTCTAACTGTGATAAAACTTGATTTTAAAAAAACTTACTTAAATGCTAATAAGAAACCATTTTGGTTAAGAACTTTGATGTTACATAAGCACTGTGAGTTGGAGTTTCACACTTAATACATAATTAACAGGTTGGGTTTGTTTTTTTCACATGTAATCTTACTCCCTACAAATTACATTAAAACTTTTCCATTTTCTTTAATATCCCTGCATAGAATTTAAATAGATATGGCTAATTATATTATATCTACTAAGACTGTTTTGTTTTGTTGGTTTTTTTAAATAATACAATTACACAGAGGCAAGTTTAGTTTGAAAATTTTAAGATCTAAGATTAGTCAACAAAAGCCTGATTTTTTTTTTTAATTTTAGAAACTTAAAAGTACAAAAACATATTGACAAACAGACACCAATTATCATAGAAAATAGTACAATCACAACTAATCTATAGACAAGGTGATATGGTCTCAACAGTGGTTGTTGCTTTATCCATTGATAT